>VWZP01004026.1:61455-207478 GCA_013396995.1 Dicaeum eximium | reverse complement strand
GGAAGGAAGGAAGGAAGGAAGGAAGGAAGGAAGGAAGGAAGGAAGGAAGGAAGGAAGGGCAGAAGGAAGCGTGGAAGGAAGGAAGCGCGGAAGGAAGCGCAGAAGGAAGGAAGGAAGCGCGGAAGATAAGGTGCCCTCTTTTCCAGCAACTACTAGCTGCGCTGAATTTCTGTCATCTTTATCCATGGTATCCACTTGGATTATAAATATTTAGAGAAGAAGCTCAGATTAATGGGTGACTGTGAACAGGTAGACCGGGCACACCAGGACTCAACCTCATCTGGTTCTTTTTTTGCTGCTATAATAAAAACAGGTAATGGTAACATTGTTTTTCTAAAGGCAAAATCTTGCTCAGCAGAGCAGAAGTATTTATTATATTCTTTGTATAATTGTTAACAGAAATTATTTTTAAAGTTAGACATGAATTTTTCTACAAGCCTTACTAAGTTTGAAATTATCTTGTTTAATGTAATTAGCTTTCAGACATTATTCTATGTGTTAAAAGTGTACTATGAAGAGCTAGAAACCTGAGAACACACTGAAGTGCAGTGTGAGCTTGAAGAATTAAATGAATGTAGTCAGAGAGGATTATGTATTACCAAAAGGAAAGGTCCCCAGATCTGGGAACCAGTTTACTGATTCTTGTCAACTGAAATTAGTGAAATGAGATCTATTTTCCTTTTTTCCCCCTTTCTTTCTTTTTTCTTCTTTTTTTTTTTTTAACTCCCCAGGAAAGGAACTGTGAACCTGAGCTATTTGTAGGAGAAGGTGATTCAGTGAAAGGAGATGAAGTAGGTGTCTCAAAATCTATGCTATTTTATAAATAAACCCATTAGAATTCTCCAAAGAGAAGAAAAATAACATTATAGAATTACTAAAATGCAGAATCACCCATGTTAAGAAATGATGAAGCTCTTTCCACAACCTGATCTGACCAGCCAGGTTGTTTGTCAAGGGTCAATTTACAACTGCCACACAAGGATCATTTAAATTACACTGTCCAGACAAGCCTCAAAAGTCCCATTTTCCCATTTGTTTATCTGAGAGAGTGTCACATAAATTGGCTGATCACTGTTTTCCTCAGACATTTCCAAAAAACCCACGGGGAAGAAGGGGAGAAGGGAAAAGGGAAAGCTGTCAATGCCTCATTTCTGAAAAGGAAAAAAGACAGACATGGAGGCATGAAGACAGCTGGATGTTCCTTGAAGAGGGGATGATGGAAAAGGAGCGCAGTGCAGCTGGAACTGACGTGTTGCTCCGGGATGGCAGAAGGGAGTCAGGACGAGTGATGGGATGGCCAGCTCTGGCAGCAGTGCACAGGGAGGACAGGGAGAGGGATGGGGACACAGTGGGACCCTGCCTTGGCACGGCAGCAGAACCCTGACCACGACCCTGCTCCTTCCACCTGCCCTGGGCTGGGCTGAGCACACCCCGCGCTTCTGTGCCGTGCACAGCGGCCACCCAGCTCTGCTCAGGCAAATGAGAGGAAGCAGGTTTTCCAGGGGGGTGATCCAATTTACATGCATCTTATGCTGCATTATACAGCAATAAGTTAGACCCTTTGATTTCCTGATTGTAAATTTTCCTCCTGCTGACAGAAAGAGTAATTGCTGTGGCCAGAATCAAACTGATTGCTTAAAATGTTGAAGCTGACTTTTGTTCCACTTCTACAATGTATACATATCTGAAAAATGAGGTTTAGAGGGATAGATATGGTATTGGTGTTTACCAGAAGTATCTTTGAAATGCTTTGTAGTGCCAAAGTATATAGAGGGCTCATTTACCGTGTTGGAAGACTAAATGCAATGGGGCTGTTTCTGCAGAAATAAAATATAGGTATGTTTTTATTTCCTGTTCTCTTACATAATCTTGTTATTAGTTTGAAACTCTCCAGGCATTCTGTAGGTGATAAAAAGAGAAGAAAAGTTATTTCTAGAAAGCTGAGAAGTTCTTATTTCTTCTGGTTTTAAACTAAACATGCCAGCTTAAGCAGAAAGGTGTAACCACACTCCGCTTCAGGGACAGGATAGCAGTCGGGCCAACAAATGAAAATAAAGGTCAAAGCAATTTCCATAAGGAGATGCAGCCGAAGGCCACCGATCCCTTCTCAGAGACACCCGCTGTGCTGGATCAGAAAGGACAGCAAGGAGGGCTGATGATGTGAGGGGAAAAGCAGTCCCCAGAAGAAATCAGATGAGGGGCTGTTCTCCAGTTTGCCTCGCATGCTTCTCCTGTGGGTTTAATCACACCCTTCCAAGTATTCTCCCACACAGAGTCATATGGGAGCAGGGAGGCAGCCCCAAGCTTTCAGCTGCTCCTTGTCCGTGCAGGACAGATACCCACATGGTTTGCTCCAGCCCTTCCCTGTTCCTCCAGCCACTGCCACTGTTATTAATCTATACTCCGGTGCAAATCAGCGCTGCACACTCCACACATACTATCTGAATTTGAGTAAACTCACTGAAAGATGGAGCCTTTGGGGGTTAATCAACTGCTGAAGTGGAAAAGGTTATTTTGATTAGGGTTTGGTAGGCTGAGTTCAGATGAATATTCTCGTAGATGCAGAGAAATGGGGTAATAATCCCCTGCGCATTCAAATACTTCATTTTCCCATGTCTGTCCCTTGTCTAGCTGGCCATCCTTCCCATCCCTTCCCACACTGCACAAGTTGCACAGATACATCACCACTTCAGATAAGGAGGAAGAGTGTCACGCAGCAGTTTCTTCTTCCAGCCTCTTTCCCAGAAACTGTGTCAGCTGAATAAACATTCCTCTCTGTTCAAGAAATGAGGAATGAGCTCACAATGGGGTTGATAAGGGTGGAATCCTCCTCCCCAACCCCAACATACTCAGAGGTGGGGGCAGACCCATGCCCCTGAAGCCCTTTATCCTTCTTCTATCCCTCCCCATGTTCATCTCCAGTTGTACAGCAGGAAGAGCCATCAAGTTAATCTCATATACTCAGCCCTGTACCACCTGGCCCTGGCATTATTTAAAGTGCCTGAAGAGCAGTTCTGATGTATAACAACCTTGTTCAGCCACTTACTCAGCTCACCTTACTCAAGCACTGTTATCTCATAGTTACCCTATACAATATTTATTATAATTACTATTAAATCTCTATAAATTTTACAGCATGTTGGATTTGCATCCTGAAGAACATTGGGGAGGAGTAGGAAGAAATTTAGACCTGTGCTAAGGATTCCTGAAAATCTTCCTAGTCCATTTTTCAAAGCACCCCTAAAAAAAGTTAAGTCTAATAATATTTGTGGAGTTTCCTATGAAAGTATCTGAATAATTTAATATTTACAATGACCCTCTGAAAACCTTTAAAAATAACTCACTCTGAGGACTAAATCTAAATGGCATTACACAGCCTTATAAAAACAGATAAAGCATCACTTCATGGGAATGTATAAACAGAAAACTAATTTCTCCCTTTCTGTAGGGAACACTGTAGGCGAAAGGGAAAGCTATTGCAAAATATCTGTGTGGCTAAGGAAATTATGGTTTCACCACAAGGACTGAGGTTAATGGCCACAAGCAAGTGGACAGCATGGATAAGCAGAGAGCTGCAGAGCTGGGAGATCTCTCCACAGCCACAGCTGCTCCAGGGGAGACAGAGGCTGCAAAAAACCTGGGTCTTGCTTAGAAAACATCCTTTGCAGCATTCCCTCGATGAGACTAAGCACCAGCCTGCATGAATGGACTGTAGACATACAATGCCATTACTTCCTCCTCTTTACCAGCCCCTCAGAGCAGTCATCTGTGGAAGTTGCTTTTTGAGTCCCACATATTGTGTCCCCAAATGCCATATCCTTGTACAGTCTTCTCATAATGAATGTCCTGCTGTGCTACTCTGCATTGCTGATGTTGTGAAAGCCTGTGTGCAGAGATGCTCCACCTGCAGAGGTTGGAAATGCAGCACAAAAGGCAGCTACCTTTATTCTGAAATGGACATCTATAGTGTTTCAGCCACCTCTGTATCACTCTCCATTTGGTTTCACAAGTACACCACTAAAGTCTAGTTCAAATGAAGTACTGTGCAGAACTGTTTTAACAGGCTTCAACTCTGAAGCCCCCAAGCCTATTTTATTAATTCTCCAGAGGCTTATAATGATGCCATTCAAGGGAACATAGCCTATAAGAGAAAGGTATGTTAATTTTTTTATTGTTATACAGAGAAATTAAAATACATGGATAATTACACTTGCCTCATAACTGTGCATGCTACATGCAAAAAATGACAATAAAAATGAAGTCATGCTTTTTATAATGTGACTACTAGAAAAATTTTATGTGAGTAACTACTATTTGGGATGCATTTAAAATACTACAAAATTCTTAGATGGCTGTTTCAGCATACTGTATTAATCAACTCAGGCGTAATTGTATGATGGCCCAAAAGTCAAACTTTTCCTTAAGTTTCCTGACCTTGACCTGAAAAAAATGTTATAACAAAATTTCAGATTGGGTTTCTTTAAGGCGACAGTTCCTCTTACCTAAACATACCTTTGAAATGGAGAGAAAGAGCTTGCTGATAAATGTTTCAACACCATACTTTATTAAAACAAGTTATTTCTGTTGTTTACTATGTGGTTAGGCCATGATGAAAAGCAGATCTTCACCAATACATTTTTGTGCAAATTCCTTACCTTTCTGTTTACAAAAGAAAGTGAAGTACCTTTCAGTGGTATTTGTCACAGAGCACTAGCAGCCAACAATGCACACTGTCAACTGCTTAAGGTTTCACTTCCTAATTAACTTTCCTAGAAGCAAAGGAACTGTCTGAAAACACAAAGCTCTCACATTTACCCTCCTGCCACTCCATCCTATTCATCCCCAGCTGCACGGCTGCGGCCACCAAGAGCAACAAAGTCCTGAAGGAGGGTCCCCACAGCCCAAAACATCAAGGGGGTAACCTGAGCAGCCTGACTACAGAGCAAATTAGTTATCTGCCTTAGTGGGGGCTTTTTAAAGAGATTATGACTCATTTGCAGTTCCACCACAGACTCCTTGATGTTAATACTTTTTTAAAACTACCCATTCCTCTTTTTCTTTTTGCTATATATAAAATCCCATTCAAATTCCGTGGTTTCTTTCTAGGCTTGTTGAGTGAAAGTACTCTCCTCAGGTACAAATCATCTTTTGTTCAACCAAACAGCAAAAATACTAAACATAGCTGAAATTGTTGAGGGTGTTAATACCTATTTGTGTGTGTTCAACAGAAAAAACAATATTCCATTGACCACCTCACAAGTATTGTCCTGCTTTCCACTTACAAAACTGCTTTAATTTGAACAGTTCAAAATGTGGTCCAATACAAAAATAGACATGAATCCTGTCTGTTTTAAACACAGCCCTGTCTTTCTTCCCATGGTTACTTATGGATCAACTTCTGAGTATCATGTATGTCTTTCAGAGCATGACTGCAGCAAAGTTCTGCAATAATTATTAAGGCACAAACAAGCTAAAAAAATGCTGAAGGCGGATGTTAAACACAAATATTATTTCACCAAGTTTCTACAAATAAGCTTTGGCTAAACGTCCTCCTAACAGTGTGCCCTACCTTCTGCTCATCGTTGACCCTTAGGCTGGGCCAGGCTTTTATTACTCTTACCATTGTTTAAAAGCAACATTCACATGAGTCTCAAAGGCACAGAAAACTGACGTGTTTTGACTTTTCTACTGTAAGTTACTTTCATGTCAGGGTGATGGCAAATTATTAATTGCATTATACCTTGAATGTCTCCAGATGACTGCAGATTGTGAAGCTCATCTAAACACAGGTTTGCAAGCTGATCGACCCAGCACACATTCTGGTAGCTAAATTGCAAAATGACAGATTCATCAACTGAATGAGCTGCTATCAGATAATATTAGCTGGCAGATGTCTCAAAAGAAATATTCGACGTCTGCAGAGCTCTGGCAATTAACTGTTTACAGGGCCAACACCTGCCTCAGTGATAGTATTTATTTCACAAATCATTTTAATGGCCATTTTCTCCAGCACACAAAATACTTAGCCTTGAAGGTAAAAAGTTCAGCGCCAGCCACCTCTCCTCTGCAGCGTACAAAGCATCAAGAGAAGAAAGGGAGACAAAGCGCTACAGAGGCGGGTGTTGAGTGATTTCCCTGCCTGTGCCGCCACCCAGGTGAGCTGGGGCGCAGGGAGGGGCTGGCAGCCCCAGCACTGCCCGCCAAGGGCTCCTCGGTGGCCACTGGCACCAAACAGGGCTCTTCCACACACCGGGAGCAGAGGCCAGCGGTGCCACGAGGCTGTGCCGATGGCAGGTGGCAGCTCCCTTGTCCCCACGGTGCTCCGAGGGGTGAGCTGTGCCCGGCGATGCTGCTCAGCCGCTCCGAACAGAGCCACTTTTACAGTAGAGGAGGCAATGACACTAATAACCACTAATCCTCTCAAAGGCTTCTTGGTCTCTTGCCAGGTCAGCTTTAATCAACCGTGACTATAAAAGAAGTTAAAAACTTTGGAGGACTGGGTTACATAACACAGCAAACCTTACAAATGCATCAAATCCAGTCCCCTAAAGCCAGGCAGGATAGCTGCTTAAAAAGCTGCTTGCTCACGGATAGCATGGACCATCTGCTTAGGAAAACATGGCTAGCAGTAATCACACAAGTAACAATCTGACTTCTGGTGTATTTGTCTCACTAAATGGCCATGTTTCAAGTCATCAAATCCACGAGCACCATAATTCAATGGTAAGCCAGAAGCATTTAGATTCCTGGTGATGTCAGATACAAGGTGGATAGATTGTGCTCTAAGCTCCATTTCTCCTGCAGACTCATGAGCATATTAATGGCCATAAGCCACTCAAATGCAATGCTTTCATGCCACTTAATAGCAAGCTCTGGGCTTAGGTACCTCAAGTAATCAACAGTCTAGACACATAGTGAAGATTAATAAATTATTCCTTTCTGTAATTAAACAATATTTATATAAGAAAATGCAATAAATATATTAAGAGCAGGAAATTACATTTTTACTGGGATAAGTCCAGATGTTGCTTCCTAACTGCATACTGTAAAATGTGAAGTGCAGTGGGCACCACTGAAATCAAGCTATCAAAATTAAATTCATGAAAGTATTTCCTATTCTGAGAATTTGGAAAAAAAAAAAAAAAAAGACATCTGTTAGGGTAAGCAGGAAAAATTACAGAAGTGAAGACCTTACAGGCAGCCCACTGAACAAGCATTTTACACTTTCTACTGAGGAACTTTCAATGCATTTTTAAACAAGGAACTTAAGATTTTCCATGCCTGCCGGATAATATTTTTGAGAGCACATGAGTTATCTGAGAGCACATGAAGTAAGGTATGGCTCTGGTCATAGTAAATAGCCTGATAAATACCCATGGGCCTCTCAAAACTCAGCTGCTGAAAACTCAAAACTGCTGCTCAAAACTCAACTCTCCCTCACAGGCAGCAAATGACACTGCTGCAGTGCCAGAATACAGACATGGAACACCATGCTCTGGTTGCACAAGGAAAAATTTGGTGTAGAGAGCCATGCCTGGCAAGGCAGCATACACAGATTATTATGGATTTGTAACAGCTCTCTGGACACCAAGCTCCACACGGAAGAAAATTGTCCTCGCTCATATGAGCTTGTACTTTAAACAGGCAACCTGGCAGAGGAGAGCTGCTTTGTGTCCTGAAACACCTTGCTTTCCCTCCCTCACTCCAGCCTGCCACTGGTGTTTTGCAAACCTCTAACTAAACCTGGCAGCTATAGATATCTCCTTGAAAAGTTCCAGGTGTTCAGCAAAAAGATGCAAAGGACTTAGTTTCATTCAAATCAAAAAATGTTCAAATTAGAGAATACACCCCTATTTCTACGGAAGAGCTGCAGCACCAGAGTCTGACACCCATTTTCTAAACTGAAGATCAGGCTAGATCACATCTCTCTTGTGCATCTCCTGGAGCTAGACAAGGAGAGGGAATTTCCATTTTGTAGGTTATTGAGTTCCATCTGTAATAAAACAGAGCATCTGACTGCATCAATCCTGGACCATCGGAGCCTTGGCATGGCTCAGGATCAGGTCAGACCAGGGGCTCAAGCAGGTCCCAGGTTACCAACAAGTGGGCACCCATTGGCAGGTGCCTCCATAATCCCTGGCACTGCTACCCCATCCCACCAAAGGCAGACAGGCAGGAGCATCACAGCTCTCCCACCAGCTGCATCCCAGCTGCTGCTGGGCATTCAGTGCCCTCATGCTTTTTCCCTATGACTTATTGTGTCTTTTGAGTTATCTTAGGTTTTTACATTAATTTTTTGTATTTCCTAGAGGGTGCTAGGGAGACAGAGGGAGGGTGAGAATATCCAGACGATTGTATGGACTTTTCAAGGCAGTCTTTAGTGCTTGGGTTTTGCACTGGTGAGAGGAAGGGAAACCAAACCCCAATATTTTGTTACTGTCATAAACTCCTCGAATTCTCCCACTTTCAATACTTCTAAAATTAGGGTCATGCACCATTGCTTCACTATATCCTTTTCACTCTGCTCTTTATAGATATTCTATATGAGGCAGGTCTACAGTTTCTGTCATCATTAGAGGATTTCATGACAAATGGGCTATAAGCTTGAACCTTTAATCCTTCCTATTCATGCAAGCGTAGAGACCCCAGGGAGCGCTTGCATCGTATTCTCACGGATGAGATTCTCTCAGAGTGAATCTCTTTCCTCTGAGGGTATTCAACATCCACCTCATCAATGGTAGCTTTCTGAAGGAAGGTTTCTAAAGCACCTCCATGTGAATTTTCACACTAATGAAGTAGTTATGGATAAAAAATGCATCCAGGCAAAAATCCCTGGACACAAAGAAGACAAATAGCAAAACTCCTGTTGCCATTAGGCCATGCTGAGCAGATCATATTGTACAAATGCTACACATGGAAATACTGTCAGTGCACCCCTGTTTAAAAATACAATACCCATCTTGCTATTATTCCTATTATTTCCTGATCCATAACTTCCTGATTCAAGAAATCCTGAATTTCAGCTTTCCTAGAAAACAGTTTAATAAGCCTAATACTCCTCCCATGATATCCCTTGAGAGCAGACATATTAGACTGGATTCTTAGATAAAACAGAAATTATCTGGAGAAAAATTAAAATATCAACAATGAATTTCATGGATAGAAAACTAAAAAAGAAAGGCTGAGATTATATTTAGGGAAAAAAGTCAAATTCATTCAGTAAAAAATGTGTGGACAAGACTCTTAAGCACTCTACATAATAAGGTGTAATAATGTGACAAAATGATTATGCAGTTATGATGGAATTATTTTATTGGACTAGTTCCAGATAAAAGTTATTTTTAAAGACACTTCATGCATTTTTCATTTGCTGATGCTCCTGGAGTTAATGTTCTGCTTAACCGCAAAAGTTCTTATTTAAAAACCTTTTTGTTTAATTTCTCTCTTACAAACAGGTTTACTACTGCATTGAAGGAACACAAAACTGCCAGACCTGGCCAAGTCATTGATGTGCCTTTAATTCAGATTGGTCACGCTTGAAGAGCCCAAAGTGCCTGGAATTTGCTGCTATTTCTGACCTTTATAGCTTTCTATGGAGTGTGTGATTGGATGGAGAGCCCTGAATCAGTGTCTGAACTTCTGACTGTGCTCTTGCATCACTTCTCTAACACAGTGGGATCACACGGGCCAAGCAAGAGAGCCATCAGGCTCTGTCCCTCACATAAGATATACACATTATCTAGGTGTGTAGGTACACCTAGGTGTAGGTGAAGGGCTGTCAGTGGCAGAGTCACCTGTAAGACCATAAGGATTTTGTATCTTAACTTATCCTTACGTGCACACTGCTCCAGGGGCAACAGAATCAGCAAGTCTGGTTTTCTACAGCCTCGTGTCCTTTGTGCCTTTTTACTGTTCCTCCCCACTACAATAATCTCAGTCTGTCCCTGAGGGACAGCCCAGAGAGCAAGAAATAGCAGGGCCTGGTGATCTGGGCAGGTTGCACACGCCGTTTGGGTAGCCCAGCTCTTCTAGACTTTCCTGCAATAGCTGTATTGATCCAAGTCATCCACCTCAATGAAATAGCTTTCAGGTAACTTGTAGGAAGCTGCTATTCCTCCTAAATCTGGTTAGTTTTGTAAAAATAAACTAAAGTAGTGATGCAGTCAACAGTTGGGAAACATTGACATTCATTTTGCCTGCATAACTAACATTTAATTAGCATTATACTGGGTTTATTAGGTATGGGTATTTCACTGCAGGTTCCCTATCCCTTTCAATTCATGGGGCAAATGTTTTAGAAATTGATACAAATTATAAAAGAAAGACTCTTCCCTTCTTTGAAAGACTCCTTCCTTGAATTCATTAAATTTTATATCATGTAGATAACAAAGAGTACAGTCTTGAAACAAAGGCCAAATTTACAGTCCTGATACCAAAGCCTGGTGGGACTCTGAATGAAGGCTGTTTTTTTCCAAAATGCCAAAAATATGAAGAAGTAAATATTTAATAAATTGATTTCTTAAAGCTGAAAAAGTGGATAAGAACTTTCCCAAAGCAACATTTCCACTGCAGGATGCAAGTAATCTTCACTTGAGTGAAAAAAAAAAAAATAAAACAACACCATGAAAAAGTAGCCAAAGTTTAGCAAAATTTTCTGAGAACAAAACTGAAAATATGTAACATCAGCAAAACTGCTTGTAATAGGAGTTTAAAACAACACTGCATAAAAATCTAATCATAAATTATTTCTTCAAATGTATCCTGTGCAAAATATCATTTTGCACAATGCATTGCAGCTGAATTTTTTAAAGCTAGAGTATAAAACAGACATAAACGTTAAACTTGTCCAAGGATCACATCTTTAACTACAGATCCAATTTACATCTAATTTTAGCTAAGAAACTGGTTGGAAAATTTACTTGTGAAATGCCAGAAAACTTATCCAATGTGAAGTAGGGTGAATTGTTAAGGACTGGCTGCACTTTTCATAAAAACCTAGAGATTTATTCCCTTCAGAGCAAATCTTATTCTTAAAAATGTCATCACACTTGGGCCTTCCAGCATGCTTTATAATATACTGTTATTTATTGATTACTACATATGCAAACTCTGCTAGCAGAAGAGAATCCTCACTACCATAAACTAGATTAGTATAGAAAGAGGTAGAATGACTAATTCCCAATGTTACAAGCTATTGTTAATTAGTTCTTCCCTGATCAAATTCACTTGCCTTAAATCCTCTTAATTATTAAATGGTGCTTGCTAGCTCAAACTAATCCCAAATAAGAAAAAAAATGTTTAGTTGTGCAGCAGAGATTAAAGGGCTTCAACATGCTCACTGTTAACAGGAAGTAAAGAAAATACATTTCTTCATCAAATCATTTTCACAAAGCCTCATATATTTCATCAAAAATGGCCATTAGTGTTATTTCAAAGACGTGCCTGTGGTTTCTGCTAACTACTTATTACACAGCCATCATTTTGTAATATAAACCAATGACTTGGTGATAAAGTGTACCAGTTGGAAACATAAACAGATGCATTGTGGATAACTGAAGTACTGCTTTCTCTTCTACAAATTCATTCTATGTCACTTAAAAGGAAAAATCAAAGGAACCTTATGTTTAATAATATTTAGATATTCAGGATGTGCCTAAACTTAGCAAATTAAAGCAGTTCCAATATCCTATGTTGCAGAATACTGAATTCCTGGTTCAAAAATCAAATGAGATGGAAAATGCTTATGATCCCTTGATAAGCATAGCTAGGAATGAATTGGCATATGGAGGAAATAGAAAAGCCAAAAACAGCAAGAATTGTGCTGTGCAGGGCTTTTGTAATGACTTTGCGGCCCTATTTCCCAGATCGTGTTTCCAGTTTTTGAAAATCAGACAGGCAAGGAAGAACATTTTGAAAAATCAAATTCTTCTGCAGAACTATCAGCATGTTTTTATAACTATCCCATGGTAATGCAGACCCAATCCTAAAACACATACAAAGCATGTAACCTCACCAGCAAGATAATGTCCTTGCCCCTAGCAGTGCTTCAAGGAAAGCAACACTCCAGCTGTGCAGCAGAGTTTGCCTGTTTGATGGTATGGATAGTCTCCTATGCAGGTTACTTTAAAAAGTTTAGACCTTTACTCCTGAATGCTTTAAAAGAAACCTGCAAAAATTTATCATCATTGGCCTTGTAGCAATGGATGATTTGATTGAACTACTCTCAGAAGGGGATTTCTATGTAGGATCTCATATTTTAAAAGAAAAATAACTAGAAACCAGCAGAGAAAACTCCATTTCTCTGGAGAGTCTCCATTAGTTCTCTTACAAATTGTCCTCTTAAATGTAGCCCCAAGAACAGCACCCTTCTCACGAGTCATTTCCCAGTGGAGGAAAGGCTTCCTTTAGCAACCCTTTCAATATGGCTTCCTGCAGCATCCTTATATCCAAAGCAAGTCTTCACAATCCTGATGGCTGGACTACAATATGGAGAAAAAACTGTTTGAATTGTCCATATCAAAGGGTAGCTGTTAGTGAGTAGTACTCTTTATAGAGCCTGGTGAGGAGTTCCTCAAGGGTCTGTCCTGGGACATGTCAGGAAGATTAGAGACACGAGATAGAGATTGGAACAAGAGGGATTCAACTAAATATTTAAAAAAAAAAATGCACCATCAGATAATTTAGCACTGTACTAGACAGCCAAGTGACGTAATCACAAGTTGCCTAAAGCCCATCAAGGGATCCTGGGAAACCCTGTTTTCCAGAGGCATCCGTAATTTTAGCAATCCTTTTCAAATGCTTGCAAAATGAACAGCCATTTGTGCCCTGTGTCTTTGGCCAGGCACAAAACAGACAGAGAAAACCTGTTGTGTCTGGCTAAGACCAATGCAGTGTGTCATCAAGAGCTACAAAGCACTCAAAGATATCAGCACCAGCTTTGTACACGGGTTTGGGAAGTGAAATGTAAAAAAATCATCCCAGAAGTTATCCAGGCCTCAAACAAACAAGAAATTAAATTAACCAGCAAAGTTCAAAAGGGTCACTGTTGGAGAGATAGAGAAACTGCTAAAATTCCCCTCTAATTGGATCAATAGCAAGTGAAATAATACTTTATAGCTTCTGAGATGTCCCAGACTTGCACAATAGTTAACAGGGCCACAAGTGAGCAAGAACTTTTCCACTAATCTGATGTTGACAGTTTTTGCAATTTCTGCTTTTTATTTATTTCCTTTAATCTGTGAGGATTTTCATATTATAAACAGCCTATCTTGTCTGTGTGTGATGTTCTGTATAATGATGTAAGACCACTTTATATCAACAAAACTCCAAGACAGAACAAGTCCCAAATTTTTTTCACATGAAATTCTGCTTTTTTTCCCAGCATGTTTTACAGAAACAAACAAACAATTACATAGAATTTAAAAAACCCAACACTTCATTTTTAGCA
The DNA here is from genome assembly GCA_013396995.1 of Dicaeum eximium. NCBI lineage: Eukaryota > Metazoa > Chordata > Aves > Passeriformes > Dicaeidae > Dicaeum > Dicaeum eximium. Next base: position 194,031 of record VWZP01004026.1, on the reverse strand, counting down.
AAACCTGTAAATTTTGCTATTGCTTTTTCTGTGTTGGCAAGATTTTTTCTTTTGAGAAAACTGAAAATGTCATCATATTTTGTTCAGAATATTTCAAGTAATGGATAAATAATAATTGCAAAACTAGCATAGCCAATTAATTTTCAACCTCACAATTGCTCTGTTTCCTTTAGTCCATCCTGATTGAAAGCACTAGAGGAGAAACATTAGGAGTTAATACTTCAGTTGTTGCCAGTGCTGTCTTGCCTCTCTTTCTTCAATACTTTAAAGTAAAAGTAAAGATCAAGTAAAAATGTAGAGTGCTAATTAACCATTAACCAATCAGGGCAGTTTCCTGCACTACATCTCCCATTGCTGGAAAGGAAATTCTCTGCTCTGGGGGTGTGATGAAGCAGGAAGGAGAGGAGGGATGGACCAGGGCAGTGTCTGGTACCAAACACTGCAAGAACATGAAAGTGTGCAGAAGTGTAATACACCTGGTTAACTTTTAAATCAAAGAAAGAAAAAAAGGGGGGGGAAAAAGGTTAAATTAAAGCTATTAACATTAATTGCTTAATGAAGACTGACAAGAGTCTATGTAGCAGGGTCATTTTATACTAAGAACAAACAGTGCCCTCTGTGGTTTAACAGAAAATGTGGTGTTGGTTTTTTCTCTATTGTATTTTTAAACACAGAAGCCAAGAGCACCCAAAATTGCCCTATTTAGTATAATCACTTAGCTCGATGAAAATCCTCAGTCATTTTAGCATGCTTGCCTCAGGAATGCAGATTACAAGTAGCAAACAGAAAGTAATCCACAAATAGCTTTAGAATCCTGTTTGAAAAATTGCTCTGTGAGCTATGTAGGTCTAAAAGCCAAGTGAGTACATTATGATCCAAAAAAGTGAACGATTTTTTTAAATGATTTATGTAAACTAGAAAAGAAAAACTCACTTTAAAACAAACTTGAGTGTGTATTGTTGATACGATCACATTTTAGAATACACTAAGTGTTCCAAATGGCCCTCAGATCAATTTTGGGAAGTAAACAAAGCTCAGCTTTCAATGAGATTTAGGTTTTAAAACACAAGAAATTAGGTATAGGTTAATTCAAACATTCATTAAATCCAGACTGCCATGAGTTATATTCCATGGTCTAAAGTGATGACTAACGCAGATAACAGTCATGCTTATGCAATCTGTTACAGATAATATGTTAAGTAAAAGAGTTTGCACAAACTCTAAAATAAAGGATCTTTCCAGTTAACAAAAAAGCCAAAATTAAAACATAATTTGAAACATGCATTTTGTTCTATATTTGAAATCAGAGACTGTGCCCATATTTTATACACACAAATACACACATGCAAGCTCACACACATTATTTTAATAGATGCCAGATGGGAAAAGTGCCTGACATCCAGTTTACTTCCAGCAGCAAATGTGCTCACCATGGAGCACAGCCCCCACTGGGCCAGTGGCACCGTGGCCCCAGGACCTAGCGTGACCAACTTGGTCATGGAGGAGCAGTGCCACCAAGGACACATCCTGGGAGCACCTTCTGACCTGGGGAGGAGGAAGCAGCCAAAATCAGTTCCATCCCCTGCAAGCAGACAAGGCTGAGATGGAAGGACACATCCCAGGGGCCTCGGCAATCTCAGCCTCTCCTTTCTCAAGGGAGCCTTTGGGGATTGAAGGGTTGTTGGGCATTTCCCACACAATTTGCTTCTCCCCTGCTCCAGCTGTCCTGTGACTCCTTCTCCATGGTTTGGATGACAGCAACAGGGCAAACCTCTGTAGGCCAAGGGCAGAGATGATGGTGAACAGCTGAGGCCCAAAATGGGGTCCAAACCCTTCTGTGTAAGCCACTACAATTTTTCCCACTATTAGCACCTGGAAAAATCATCCTTGCTCCAAACTGTGCACCAAGGCCACTCTGGACAGTCTGCCAAGCTGAAAGATACTGTCTGGCACCAAAGAACTTGCAGTCCAAGCACAGATGACAGCAGAGGGAGATGGACCTCCCACTTCAGTATGTGGCATCTGACTGTGCTGAGTGCACATCTGCTTTCCAAAGTTTTGATAGGTAGTGTCTGATCTGCCTTTGGGGGAGATACAGGGAAAAGGGTGACTTTCCACAGCCCAGTTTCAGTGGTTAATCATCTGAAGCACCAATGTGTTGCTCCCACAGGCATCAGGATGAGATCTGCTGAAGCAGATGGAGGAATGGCAAAGCAAGTTTGCAATGCAATAAAGCCATTACCATACTTCATTCATGGCTGTTCATAAAAGACTTTGAAGATGTAAAGGGTAATATAAGCATTGAGTGATATTGTTAGTGTTTCAAAAGTTACTTTGGCTTTTAGGTTTGATACATTTACAGCATGCAAAAAAGGCCTAATACTGTCCCATAGTTGGAAAGACATCAGTGGGCAGAGAGTGCAAAACTATCTCACAAGTATCTATCAAAACAATTATATTAATTTATAATAGTTGTATTTGTAAAGTATTATAGCATAAAGAATTATTAGAGTTAGCTGGATGTCTGAGATGGATATGGGAACATGAAGAAATTAAATATTTATTTTACTACCCTGGATGTCACTTTTGTTATGATATCTGGGTGTAGAGTGCTTTTCTGGCTGGACCTTTCTATAAACTCAGCAGCGCAGGGCAGAGCACAGACCTGTCTAAATAATCTCCAAAGGCAGTTTCACTTTGCTGATTGATGTTGATGTAGGTGCATGTATATAGAACCTCCTGTTGTAGTGTCCCAGCACCTCTTTATCCCCTGGCATGAAACTTCAGCACCTCAGCCTTGTGGCACCTGGGAGCATTTCCCAGTTCTGAAGTGGTTGGTTTGCCTGAAAATTCCAGGGAAAACATTTTGCAATTACTATTCTGGGCTTTTTTAACACAGAGCAGGTTCTACAGTCCAGTGCTTCCAGTGTTACTTTCCCTTTCAAACAGGAAACTAATTTCAGTGGAATATCCCAGAGTTGTGACTCAGCATTTACAGAAAAGAGGTACTTTAAACATAAAAGAAAGAAAAAGAGGCTGGACAAGTGGACACTCCATCAAAACAAACAGCAACAACAACAGCAAAAAAACCATAAGCATAAAAAATACAAAAAGTATATCTATATGAAACCACTTTGAGCTGCTATAACAGAGTCTTATGGGAGCTGTGGGCAAATAATTTCCTGTCTCCACTTTCCTCCATGGCTGTATTTCTTAGCAAGTCCTCATTGCCTGGGGTTCCAGAAAGACTCCTAGGATGCACTGTCATATCCTCACTGGGAATAGGATCCACTGATAATATCTATTAAAGATATAGGGAAGGAAAAAACAGCTCTTAATCAGAGAAAACAAAAATGTTCTAAAATTATTGTTCACAAAACAGCTAACAGATAATCAATACATTTAGAGTTGTTTGGTTAATAATTTGGATACTATATCACAGAAGAGGAAAAGAGACATAATAAATCTTTTATTTATGGGATTAGATTATCATTTTGTTGAAACCTCAGGCATATTAGTGAAAGGCCATCCTGTAGGCCAGCTGGGAATATAAAGACACCTTGATTCTTACAGAGAGCCTGAGGTTTCTCTTTTTCTCATTAATAAATATCTAAATATACGTCCCTATCAGTTTATTTCAAATTTTCTCATGAGCTGTTGTCATGGTTTAATCCCAGCCAGCAGCTCAACCCCACGCAGCTGCTCTCTCAGTTCCCCACAGTGGAATAGAGAAAAGATTCAGAAGAGTAAAAGTGAGAAAACTCATGGGCAGAGATAAAGACAGTTTAATGGGTAAAGCAAAGGCTGTGCACATGAGCAAAGCAAAACAAGGAATTATTTCACTGCTTCCCATGGGCAGGCAGGTGTTCAGACATCCTCAGGACAGCAGGGCTCCAACACGTGTAACAGTGACTTGGGAAGACAAACGCCATCACTGCAAACATCCTCCCTTTCCTTCCTCTTCTCCCATCTTTATACACTGAGCATGACACCACATGCTCTGGAATATCCCTGAGGTCAGTCGGGGTTAGTTGTTCTGGCTGTGCCCCCTTCCCCCTGTACACTCCTTGTGTACCCCCATCCTACTCATTTGGGGAGTAGTATGAGCAGCAGAAAAGACCTTGGATCTATGTAAGAACTGCTCAGCAATAATGGAAACATCCCAGAATTATCAATGCTGTTTTCAGCACAAACACAAAACACAGCCCCATACTAGCTACTGTGGAGAAAATTAACTCTACCCCAGCTGAAACCACCACAAGTGCATGTTTGTAGTATTGCAGGTAGCACAGATCATTTCCAATGCACAGCAAGGAAATTGAAAGTGGTCCTTGAAATGTGTTTAAAGAATAACTCAATATCACCAAGCACAGTCAACGGTGGCTCACAAAGGGAAAGACCTGTTTAATTAACTTGATTATCCTTCTATAATATGGCCACTCACCCAACGGATGAAGGCAAGACTGTGGAAACAGTTTTTCTGAATATTAGCAAGACTTTTGATACTGTCTCTCAAGCATCCTTCAGCACCTTTGGGATGAGCAGGTTCATAGTGAGCTGGGCAATGAACTATCTGAAAGGCAGAGCTCAAAGGCTTGTAGTGAATGGGGCTACATCTGCCTGGAAACCTGTCCCAGCAGTGTTCTCAGGGCTCAATTCCAGGGCACTTAAGGGATGAGATACCTTGCTGAGGGGTCTAGATAGCTCATAGTATTGGGCAGTGATTAATGGGATGAAATTCAACAAGTTTGAATGCTGCATTCTGGACCTGGGATGGAGTGGCTGGAGATCAGCCCTGCAGGAAGGGATCTGTGTGTGCTGGTCAGCAGCAGGCTCAGTAGGAGTCAGCAATGCACCCTGGCAGCCCAGAGCACAAACCCCTTCCTGGGATGCATCAAACTCAGCATCACCAGCTGGTCACAGAGGTGACTGTCCTGCTGTACAGCCTTGGTGTGGCCTCACCTGGAGCTCTGTGTGCTGCTCTGGGCCCCACAGTTGAACAATGAGGATAAAGGATGAGAATGTGTCCAGAGGAGGGCAACAAAGGTAGTGAAAGGGCTGGAATGTCTGTCCTGTGTAGAGCAGCTGAGAGCATGGGGCTTGTCCAGTTTGTTATTAAGGAGGTGACCTCCCAGCTCTCTACAGCTGCCTGAGGAGGGGACATGGACGTAGCTTCACTTATTTCATAGGTATTTGCCTGATGCTTCGCTGAAAATCACTATTTCCTCTTGCTGTATGCCAGCGTAGATTACAAACCAGACCAGGGGGTCTGTCACCGGAGGATTGAAAAAGTTAGGATGTCTCCTGCAGCAAAGGCAAAGGTAGAAAGCAACTCTTCTGAGCAACTCTTCAGCTGCCCTAATCACAGGACTCTTCTTTCTGCTCCTACAGTCTTCTATAGCATTTAGTCCAGTTTACTGATTTCTGCAGCCAGAGAAGCAAGTGCCTACAGACAAAAGCCTCCTTCCCTGAAAAAACCCAATCCACTTCTTGGACATGACTGTACTGTACCCTGAATGCTCCCTGGGAAAGGATTACTATAGGTTGCCTCATCTCACACAAATTCAAGGGAGACAAGTTATTCACAGTACTTTCCAATTTTTGAGCAATTGCTTTTTCAGCTTTAGATTCACTTCGTTCACTAAAATTATGTGAGTGATTAGGGCTGGAGAAAGGCTGTTTGACTCTTTGCTAGCTTGGATTTTCAAGAGAGAAAAAGATAAGTAACATGTTATTAGTAGTCCCATTGGCTAGGGTTTGTGGAAAGGAAGGCTTTGAAGTCAGTGCTCTGCTTTGTGACATGAGGGAAGACGGCCCCAGAGCAAGAATGAGACATACCTGTTCCACCAGGGCTGGACCACAACAGGATCAGGCATCCAAAGGACTAGAACACTTTGCAGATTTTCTCTGGACAAGGAAAACTAGCAATATGTGGGAAGAACCTGTCCATTCAAAGATTCACAGCATACTCTGGTGGTCACTGACACACAGCATAACCTCCGTTGACCCAAAATTTTCATCTTGTCTCCAGCTCAGAACAGATACATTATCTTTGCCTCTAGATTCCTTAGCACTTCATTCCTTCCTCCACATTCTCCCCTACTAGTTCCAGCCTTCCAGACAGCATTATAAACTCAGGTATTCTTCCAGTAGATCAATGTATTTATTACATCAGTGTGGCTTGGTATGTTCTTCTGCTCTGATCTTTGCTGTAAAGATAACACGTAAAATTTCTGTATAATAATTGTTTGAATGAGACCATGTCTTTGTTTAGAAATTCTGGTTTTGGTGTGCCCACTGAAGAAAAAGGGGCACACTCATGTAATATAGCTCAGAAGGTTAAAACCACTCTTTAAAAATATTTGAATCTTATTACTACTCCAAAACTGTCAGCCTGAAGCTTAGGTTGTTTTGTCTCACACTGTACCAGAGCTCTGACTCCTAGCAGTGCTTACCTGGAGCCTTCAGGCCACATAACCAACAATTCTACGTAGTGAGAGTACCTCAAATCTTTACCTTAAATTCTAACTTTTCTTTTTATTTAAATAATCAGATTGAACCCCATGAGTCTTTCACCAGAAGATCTAACCTTTTACCACTTCAAATCTCCCTGTACCTATCTGTGATTCCCTCTTTGTACAATGAAGGATCTGATCAGCTTATTTGGGAAATTACCTTGTGTGACACAATTCTTTGGAGAGTTACTTCTGACAAGCTGGAGCTGCTGTCTCACAAGAAAGGCTCATTTTCTGTTTTTCCAGAGGAATGACATTACCTTTATGGCGTGCTCAATTCAGAAGATGCATCTCTTGTTTTTTTTAGGTGTCTGTCTCTCTTACTTACCACTCCCAATCTCCACATTGGTTGGAAACCTCCTCTGCAATGATTTCCTTTCAGATCTTCAGTTCAAAACGTTGAAGACATGACCTAGAACACCATGGTACAACTAAAAATAGACATATTCAGCAGTGGTAATTTATTATAATATTATAGCATCTAATCCATTTAGTACACTGCAGGGAGTAAATTACATTGTTCTTGATTAAAATGCTGCAAAATATATTATCAAACATTTTACATTACTTGCTTTTCAACCAGATTTTATGTATATGAAAAAAAAAAGCCCCACCAAATGACAAGTTATTTTCAGAAGGTTTCCCTGAAAATTATGGGTTTGAAATTATTTGTATTAACTTCCTCCATTCTTTATTTATTGAGAATTTCCTCAACAATTCTGGGATTTTTATATGATCAATATAAAGGTAAAAGACTTTAATTTACCTAGGCTGCAATTTTACCCCTTTGCTATGGTATATCTTCAGTTTTTGCTGTGTCCTCTAAAACTTTACACTGGTCCAAGATTTACTGAAAAGTACCATTAATCATTCAAAGAGTTCTTCGGCAAGCTCTTACAAAACTCTTAGATGCAAATTATCCAGACAACCTGATATTAAAATGCCTAGCTTTAGCAGCTGCTGTTTACATCCTTTGAGTAATGTTGGACTGGAAAGTGTTTCAGTTTCAGGATCAGCATGGCTTATGCTGAAATAATTCACATGGCTTTTCTCCAAAAACATAACTGAAGTATTTCACAGAATGGACAAGTTTGGAAGGGAGCACAGTTGGGTCATCTTGTCCAACCTCCCTGCTCAAGCAGGATCATCCCAGGGCACATGGCACAGGATTGTGTCCAGATGGTTCTTGAACATCTCCAGTGAGGGAGACTTCACCACCTCTCTGGGCAGCCTGTTCCAGTGACTCTGCATAGTAAAATTTTTCTTCATGTTCAGGTGGAACTTCCTGTGCATCAGTTTGTGCCCGCTGCCTCTTGTCCTATTGCTTGGCACCACCGTGAAGAGCCTGATCCATCCTCTTGACACCCTCCCTTCAGAGCCTGAGAGACATTGGTGAGGTCCCCTCTCAGCTGTCTCTTCTAGAGGCTAAAGAGACTCTCAGCCTTTCCTCATAAGAGAGATGCTCCAGTCCCCTCATGATTTTGTAGCCCTCCTCTGCACCTACTCCAGTAGCTCCATGTCTCTCTTGTACTGTGGAACTGGACAGAGCACTCCAGATGTGGCCTCACTTGGGCTGAGCAGAGGGGCAGGATCACCTCCCTGGACCTGCTGGCAAAGCTCTTCCTAGTGCACCCCAGGACACCTTTGTCTTTCTTGACCATAAGGACACAGTGCTGGCTCATGGACAGTTTGTTGTTGACCAGGATCCCATAGTCTCCAGTAGGTCATCCCTCTGCATTCACTTTTGCAGAATTTCAGATGTTTCTCTGCCCACCTCTCCAGCCTGTCAAGGTCCTTCTGAAGGGCTGTGTAGCACTCTGGGGTATTGGCCACTCCTCTCAGTTCTGTGTTGTCAGGGAAATTGCTGAGGAAGCCTCTGCCCCTTCGTCCAAGTTATTGATGAAAAGTTCAACAATGCTGGGCCCAGTACTGATCTTTGGGGGACACCACCAGTGACAAGCCTCTCACTAGACCTTGTGCAACCCTCTGGGATCTGCTGCTCAGCCAGTTCTCAAACCACCCCCCTCTTCATTCACCTAGCCAGTGCACACTTCCTGAGTTTGCCTATCAGGATGTTGTGAGAGTGTCAAAAGCCTTGCTGAACTCGAGGTAGACAATATCCCTTGCTCTCTCCTATCCCTCCAGGCAGTTGTTTCATCATAGAAAGACCTCAATACATTCCCAAGACAGAACTCAATACATTCCAAGTGTTGCCTCACATAGAGGGCAACTCCACCACCACACCTGCCTGGTTTGTCCCTTCTAGGGAGTGTGTAACCCTTCATGATAACATGACACATAGCTCTGTGATTATTTCTTTTCTAGCCACTAAGGTTAAATCTATTATACTATATAGAGGTGATCAGTTCTGCTAAATTGTTTAAAAATCAGTATGTCTTGAAAAATCTACAATATTAGCGTTGATAGAATGGAAGACCTAGCATATAATTCAAATTTAAACGTGTAGCATCTTGTATTGTTTTTCATTCCAGCACAGAGTGTAGGGAGGCATTAAAACTCTATTACAGTGATTTTGTGAATTCTGTTGAATCCTAATTAAAAGCATCTGTTTTTTCATAGAAAAGCATTTGGCATAATTTTCATGACCTCATGTGAACCGTGCAGGAAAAAAAGAACTGCAAGAGACATAACCAGACCCTTTCACATGCACAGCTACTTCTCATAATACCTTACAGGGCCAAATTTTCATTTTTGTTGCTAATTGACATTTCCTTACAACACTTTAATGGATTCAGTGGAATTTTTCCTATGTCATTTCTAGGCTTCAGCAGCTCCTTCAAAGAGATGAGCATTCATGCTGGATGCTGTATCCCCATCTTCTACACTCTTGTACACAGGAATCTACAAACACAATTTTTTTCCTCAAGGTTAGAGAGACACTAAGGATAAAGCCACTGCCCATCCATCTCTTCTCCACTGTGCAGAAACACTGACCCCAGCTGTACCAGCCAGGACCTCCTGTCTGCTAGGACAAATTTCTCTCTGGTGCCAGTACCTGAGTGAAGGGCATTTCATGCTGTGCTGCCATAGGCATGCACTCTCCAGGGAAACCTGTCAGCTGCTGGGACAAAACCAGATGTTTCCTCCCTGCACCACTTTTCAAGTCCCCTGAAACCAGAGTGCAAAATGTGGGGGTGTGGTGTAGGGGAGGAAAAGAGGGAAAGGGAGAAGATGCCCAGTGACTCAGAAGGAGATAACAGCTCGTTTTATGTGGCTTGTCATTCCCCTTCCCCTCTTGACTCTTCCTAAATAGGTTATGTTCATGGGCTTTTGCATTCCAGGCATGTGAGTTCTATGAGTATCCAGTGACAGCAATACAGACAAATTTATTACTAGGTTAGGGGCACTGGTGTATAGACAATTAAATACTTTTTTCCTCACACCCTTTGTGCCTCAGTTAAGTTTATCAATATCTTGATTAGATGGAAAATGAGTGCTTATTTTTTCCCACTTCTGCATTGGCTATCAGGTGAGTCCTGTTGTCCCACTACTTACAAGGCTGGGAAGAGGCTCCCTCCTCTCAGGGCTGAAGTCACGCCCCACTCCCAGTGCCAGCCCCATCTCTGGCCAGCATCCCTCTTTGTCCCCACCTCCCCAGCCATGCCCAGTTCTCTGCCCTTCTCAAGTCTGCCATGAACTCTGTTCATGTGCTGGCTGAGGACAGAAAAAAAGTTAATTAAAATCACCCTGTAATCATGCACAGAAAATAAGTGTTGTTTGGACCTTATGCAAAGAAGTCTACTTTATTTCTAACCTGACTGTTCCCACATCTCACACAGAAGGGCCTGAGAGATGTTTGATTTGGCACCAAAACCCCAAGCTGGTGAGGGTCTTGCTTGGCTGCTTAGCTTGTGGGTCAAGTCATCATCTGAATGACTCCTAGGTTTTGAATATATGGCAAAAAAAAGGGAAACAGGTATTTTCAGCTCATCATGGGCAATTTAAATGGACAAATGAGAGGCTATGCTCTATCCAGGTGATTCTTCCTCCATTGAATTTCAAAGGCCAGCTGACATGACTCTCAAAACTCTGCTGAGAGGAGGATTTTTAATAACCAAGAGTGCCAGAAAATGTTAACAGTCAGGGGCCTGTCCAACTCTCAGCATTGCATATTCATACTGTCACACAGCAAACTCAGTCATTCTTCATCTGTGCTTCTAGGCACAAGAAAGAGGGGTTAATAAGAAATGCTCCTTCACTTAATCACAGTGCCTAAAGGTTTCCTGTCAGGAAACACAGCTACCAATACCATGAAGTCATTTTAAAGGGATAAATAAATAAATAAATAAATGCATTGCCCAGGGATGATTTTCACTTTGGCTCCAATTTTTAATCAGGATAATAACACCCAAGAGCAGCGTGGCAATGCCTTTCTTTCATTTTGTGCCATATCCAAGTGTTGTTTCTCAGCTTTAATAGTCCTGTCAGCATTCATCAGCAAATCAAGACACCCTCCAGAATACCACCATAAAAACACAGTGGATTTTTAATTGGAACAGGGCAGCCCTCAGCACACCAACTACATGTTAAATTGATATTTCTCTCTACAAGCTCAAGATTACCCTGTTTCAGCTGTTTCCAAATGAAGCAAATCAAGCTTAATGTGGGCTCAGCTGAACAAATGTATTTTCTTAGGTTTACAGCAGCTTTTAACTTTTAATGCCATGTCTTTTTTTTCCCCTCTTTTAAAGATGATGTTATGGTAGGAAAATGTTACACTTGCCTATATGAAATTTACAGATGACCTTTTTTACTGGACAAAAGTTCTGTGGGACATTGGACAGAATACAAATCCCAGACTCTGTTCCATCAAAAGCTGATAAATAAGTGAGGAAGATTAAGAGTGTAGTTTAATGAGACAATATGTTTTCCATTACAGATGTAATTATTTGCCAAAAATGGTGCTTTCCACATTCATTTTGTTTTGAAAAACAATGACTCCTTCATAAAACCATCTAGTAGGTTTTCTGGATGTACCATTTCTTTGGAGATCAGTGGTTTGTGGTCTTGTTGATGTGGATCAGAAGAAGGCACAGTCATTTGTTGCTCTTCCTGAAATCTTAAGTACCACAAGCTGCTGGATCATTTCTTATTAGTATCTGGGAATTATTAAAGTGTACCCAGGATTCCCATCCAGTCCCATTTTACAGTAACAAAAACCACAGGGGAAAAGTGGCTTTTGTTACTTCTGTGTTACTTTCCCATAAATTACATGGAGCATATTCATTCCCCTGCCATTTTTCTGTTTAGCCAGTCAGTACTCAGAAGGTGTGACATCAGAACTTCCAAAGATTAGCTCAAATAGGTGGAAGATGGGAGGGAAACTCAGAGAACACACAATTTGCTTGTTCCTTGCCCCAGAGAGCGGGAGGGTGGGGGCAGCAGGCCATCCCAGGGCACGGTGAGTTCCAGCACATCCAGCACAGCATTCTTCCACATACAGGGGCTGATCACAAGAAGCACAAGGAAATCAAGAGCCAGGCACAAGGCTCATCTATCCATCTCAACAGAGACTCACTAGAGAGGTTTTTCTAGTGGACACAGCCATATTTTCCACAATAATTCAGGAGACAGTGTGGAGCCATCCATCAGGAACGTTATGTGTCAACCCACCTACAGAGGTGTTTCTTGTTGGAATATATGCTTTAGCCTAGAAAGAGATCAAAGCACAACAGCAGAAAGGAAAAGCCATAGTTAGACAGTTAGACACCTAAATTGGATGAGGACTGTATCCTTCTAAGTGCTGCAATTCTTCCATCCATTTTGAGTTTAACCTGTCTACAGATATCAAAAATAATACAAAGGAGTTGAGTCCCTTGGACAGGGGTTGACAGTAGCCAATGTGCTGAGCAGGGAACTGTGGAGAACTGATGGAATTATGCACTCCAACAGGACGATGGGACAAAAATCTTCCTTCAGACTTCTGTGATGTGTTTTGTTGTTGGGTTTGGATTTAGCTCTAAATTGTGTGTGTTGTTTGAGGGTTTTTTAAAGTAAACATATACATCACAGTAAGACATTCTCTCTTTTTTTTTTCTCAGTGTTCGAGCTGAAAGTCAATCATCAAAGCTAAATTAAACAAGCACAAACCTTTACTTAACTTTGAAACAGCAAAGAAGCTTGAAAAAAAGATCCTGTACCTGAAATATCATGTGTAAATTATGACTTCACTTTCAAAATTTATCTTGGCCCAATTTCTGGAGTAAATCTATCAAATGCAATCTTCTGTGGGAAGCTTAGTTCCAAGAAACAATTTCCTACATTGAGAAGCAGAGGATAAGTACAACAACAAATTCATCCCTTTGCAGATGGCTGTTTTAGAGGTATACACCATGAAAATACCTTTAGAGACAGACACCATGATAATGCAAAACTCAGAAAGACTGAGGCAACGTCTGTATTTTCCCATTCAGCATCTGTTTCAGCTCCATGCTAAGGCTCAGACCTGGAAGGTGCTGAGTAACCCCAATTCAGCAAACACTGAAGGGCACAAGTCACTTCAAGCTTACAAAGGGGACTTCAAAATAATTGGGAAATCAAACAGACCAAAAGAACTCAGACTGGGTTGCTGCTCGGAGGATCAGCTCAGTGACCACTGTGGATTAAAACTTCCAGGCCCCCAAGCCCCCCCATACTCAAATCATGGTGATTTTAGGTGAAAATGGGACAGAACCTTGTCTTCCAACAGACTCATTAAGATTTCCCAGAGGGAGTGGCTCAGACCCTTTTACAGAGAGAAATAGCTAAAGAGAAACATGTGAGAAACACTACTGGAAATCCATTAGTGAAAGAAAGAATTTGTTTTCTAAGTTCAAATAATTCAGCTAAAGAAGTACTAGCCAACAGAGAGGAACTCACGTAAACAATTTACAAGTGGGTAGCAAAGAACTAGAAAGGAATAAATAAATTACTTCTCTGCCAAATTAACCATGCAGATTGCAAGCCTTCTGGGGCAGGTACTTTAGAAACTGTATATTTTCTTCAAGTTGGTACCACTTGCAACAACACAACCCCCCTGGTTCTTTAATTGGGTCTACATACACTGGAGTAAAATCAAGAGAAAATTGCATGCAAGTAATAATAATGTAGACATGGTCCTGAAAAGTGCTGTGCAGCCATGACCACATCACTTGACATGGTGCTTCGTTGAGATCCTGTGTCTTCCTGCACTGAGAATGGTAGTAAACCATTCCTTCCTGCTGTAGACACAAAGCTGCAGAGAGTTGAAGGCTGCCCAAAGCCCCAGCTGCCCCCACACCACATCAGTCTGCAAGCTCATGCTGCAGTGTCTTCCCACATGCCTCCACTTAGGGGACAGGTCAGGAAAATGTCCCAAAAAAAAGGTCCAAGCCAAAATAATGTAGCAATTTCTAGACAGGATTTTACAGAGCATAAGTGGCATTGTTGTTACATTTGTAATTGGGTAGATTTATCTTAATGCAGCTTCAAAGAAGTGGCCAAGAGCAGCTTGAGGCAGGGAGGAAATGTTCCCATTGGGAACACTAGAGAGATTATTTTATATGTGTGCTCCCCCTCCCCACCCAAATTACACTGGGTAATCCATGTGTGCCTAACCTTTGGGGTCTCAAATAACTAATTAGTGTACTTTAATTAGTACATGCAGTGTTAGTGAGGTAATATTTCATCATGTTTCAAGTAGAAAAGGTTTTGGCAGGGTGCAATCTTTTCTTAGTCCAGACTGGAATAACAGGGGCTATATAAATGTAAATTACACAATTTGACAGCTGTGTTACATCAGCATGTTACAACTTCAAGAGCTAAATCCCAAGACCCCTCACTGACCAGTGAAATCAGGCTCCCAGTAAAGGTGCCAGTGGGAGCAGCTTGCAGAAGACAACCTGGTGCAGAGCCCCCAGGGCTGTACCTTCTCATCCTTCCCATCAGCAGCCCTGCCCTGGTCACTCATGGTCACTCTGTGTGTGCTCCTCCTTCTTGACTCACAGCCAGCCAAGAGCTTCTTCCTTCTCACACCTACCCTGCCTTTTTCCTCACTGTCACTCTCTTTAATCTATCTGGCCTTTCTTCTGCTTTCTTCTATCTCGTGATGTTTCTTTCTAACCTTCCTTAATCTACTTCTTCTAAATTCTTCTTCCCATTTTTGTCAGAAGAGCTTGATGCTATTTAAATGATTTATTATACCTCTGCATCTTTCTGAGCACTGACAGTCTCTTTTCCCATCCCCATCATCATTGTCCTTCCAGCCCATTGCATTTCACTCTCACTGGCTCTTTCTTTGCCTTCTTGCCTGCTCTCCCTCTCACTCTGCTATTCCTTTAGTGCCTGAGCAGTGCCATGGGTGCCAGTATGGAGCCATCCATCAGGCCCTGCACACAGAGGGCCCTGTGGAAGAGGAGGGACTCGTTGGACACAGAGGTTTAAAACATTCCCATGGCCAGGTGGCCTTGGCAAGGTCGAGGTCCCCCACAACAACAGTGACTACATGACTTAGTAATACTTTTGCTCTGGGAAGCAAAACAAAATCAACTGGTTCCTGGTTACCTCATGCACTTCCCAAACACTCCTCATTAGACCAGAACAGAAAACATTACTGATGATAAAAGGACAAATCAAGGTGACCCCCCTCTCAATAAAAATTCCTCCATCAATTCACCTCCACTTTCTTTCAAATACATTGTTCAAAATTCAGAGTAGGAATCAGCTTAGTTTGGCCTGGATCATACAAAAATTGGTCCTTAGCAGATGACTCACCACCAGCACCTTTTTCTTCCCACCACAGCTTTTCCTGCTTTTCCCTGCTTTTCCCATGGGCCTCTTGCCCCAGTGGCTATTACACCTTGAAGGTGCTGCAGCAAACACCTAACCTGGCTCCTCTGCCACTCCTACAGCCAAACCAGGCTTTCAGATTGTTTCTGCGGTTGTTTGCTCCTACTACACCTTAGAAGAATCTGCCCCTTAGGTCTGGAAGAAACAAGGAGTCCCCAGAATTTTGTTGGAGTATCATCTACAGCATTAGCTTTATTATCAGACTTGTTTGCTGTCCTCTCTCTGCTTTGTCCAGAGCCTGACCTGAACATACAAGACTAGAATTTGCCTTTCACCCAGGATACATCCAACATAACCATTTTGTTGCTAACACTCACAAAGTTGGTTTTTTTATTCATGAACTTGAAAAAATGTTAAGCAAAATTATTGATACATTTATGCTTGGTAACAACATGCACATGAAGTATGATCTAGCCTGTATTTTCCATCAGGCATAAACAGATTGTCTCTAAACCTGTATCATTCAGAGCCTCCTGCTCTAGGAATTACATGTGCATAAAACCTTTGGGAGTAATCTGAGGGCTCAACAGCTTTGATGGAAACAAGCATGAAGTGACAAATATAACTTTTACCCACACTAAAATAACAATCTAAAACCCAGCAAGGGCCAGAACTTTAGTGCAGGTGGCCTTGCACAGACACAGAATTAAACTCCATTCCTTCCTCCAAGGAGCTCACAGGCAATTCAGCAGGTAAGAGACAGCAGACAACGGGAAAAGCCTAGGGAAGCAGAGGTGCCCAGCCTTGCAGGCAATGGCTGCAACAATAGAGTAACCTGGTCACAGCAGAGTGTGGTTGTGTTTCACAGAAAGGAAAGGTCCAGAGATAGTGGGGACCTGTATTTGTGGATAGCTAATACTGCTCTCCTGGGGCTCCTCTGAAGACCAGACCAGAGAGGACTCCTGACTGTATTCAGACTTCTGGCCCTGAGCACTCGCCTGCCCTGGATGCACACCTTCGTGCACACCAAAAACAGTTTTGACAGAAAACAATTTCAATCCCTTTTCTCTGTTGCACCCCTGCAAGGAGCTCTCCCAACCCCATCCACTTCACCGAGGCATGTTCCAGGCTGGTGGTGTAGAGAGGAGAGGGCAGGTTGTGGGATACATCCAAGAGGATAATTCAGAGGATATTGTTTCACAAATCCTGCTCCACGAGCACCTTCAGCCAAGGCTGTGCCTTATGCCCTGGTTCACAACAAAAGCTTTTGTCCACTATCCTGCTCAGCATTACACCCTGAGCACAGGAAGGGAGATGGAAGCAGGAAGGAGCAATAGTTCTTCATATGAAGCACAGAATAAACAGAATTGCTCAGGATGTGGAAGGAGTCAAGGATGATGAAGTTCTGCCAAAAGTTACGGAGCATCTGACTTTACCATAGAAAACATCTCTGAGAATGCTTTCCAAAATAAATAAGCTACATAGTTTCTTTTTTTCCTAAATATTTCTAGGAAGGAAAATCCTGCTGACCGTGGTGTCAGTGCATTTTACATCAGAGCATCTAGAAGTACCTCATAAAAGTTGGTAAATTTCCCTCTTTGTAGCAGAGAATGATTATCCCCCTTTGCAAGACAAGGAACAGAAGTTAGGTGGGTTGCTCAAGGTTGTACTAGGACTGAACATTGGGCTTTTGATTTCCAGGACCGTGACTTAAACCATAATCCTTCCCCTTTTTTCCACTACCATTGCAATTTCCACTGCACTCAATACTCAGCATGATGGTTATCATAATTTTACACTAATTTTGACTAATTTTCTGCACCACTGCTCTGCATTTAATGACTTCAAAATGTATCTCTGAATCATTTATATACTGTAACTGCTTTTGTGTGTTAGAAGTATCAAGTGGTCTGGCAAAGCTCAGCACTAAATAAATAGACCCTGAGGGAAAAATC
This sequence comes from Dicaeum eximium, assembly GCA_013396995.1. Taxonomy (NCBI): domain Eukaryota; kingdom Metazoa; phylum Chordata; class Aves; order Passeriformes; family Dicaeidae; genus Dicaeum; species Dicaeum eximium. The sequence goes on along the minus strand of VWZP01004026.1, from coordinate 176,795 downwards.
TGAGGGAGCCAGGAAGATATTTCTTTTTCCAAAAAAGCTGTGGCTAGCCTTATCCGAATTTCACAAGTCTGTTAGAAAGTTTCACAGAGCAGAACTGAGGAAACAATTGCAGAAACTAATTTGATTGATGCAGCCTCCTTTTCAGTCTCAACAATTTTCAATAGGAGATATCTGATTTTTTTTGATGTGCTAATTATTTATATTTATTCAAGCATGGAAAACAACAGGCTGATCAGGAAGGGTGGGGAAAGCAGTAAATAGAAAATAAATAAGTTGCTTGCAATTAGCATTTAATTAGCTAAAATGCTCATTACAGAGCAAAGAAAATTGACAGGGAAAATTCAGGGTGTCAACAGAAAATCAGCAAGTAGCATTTCTGGTAATAGTAGAGTGCAGAATAACACTGCCAAGACACAGTCTGACCTCTGTGCTCTATGGAAGATACAGTGGGTTAGAGAGTGTGGACTGCTGAGAAGGATGAAACCACAGATCCCCAGATGCATTGAACCTGTAGTGATTAATGAGGCCTGAAAATAAATCTTTTATTCCAATTTTCTTAACAGGAAATTCTTTATCTTGTCATGTGGATTCTTTTTTTAATTAAAAAAAGTGAAAAGAGACACAGAAAATGCTGCAATATTTGATAAGCACTTCCAAATTAGAGAAAAAGAATTACTGAAAGTAATTTTTTTATCATGGCAATATGTAGATGGCATGCAGACTGACATGAAAGCCCAGTTGCTGGAAGAATTTTCCTGTCTCATGGACAGAATTAACTGGCAATTTACACATTGGCTGAAACATCTGAAGATAGTGCTACTTTAATGAAGAAATGGCAGAAGATGAGCACAAGGTTATCTTCAGCTGTCAGAGGACATCTGGGTGCTTCTGGGCTTGGGCTGGCTCTGTGCAGGTATGTCTCAAGGCACCAGCTCCTTTTGCCAAGGGGTCCTCTCTCCTGGGAGATCCTCATGATCAGAAGGGGATCAAGGATGGGTTGGGCTGCCCTGGGCCATCCCATGGGCATTGCAGGAAAAGCCCCTGAGCAAGCCCTTGAGAGCTTCTTGGAGGATGAGGACACTCCAGAAGTCTGGACATGGCAGCACTGCAGATCCCATCCAGAAATAAATTCTTGAAGGCTTTTATTTGGCAGCAACCTAATACATGTAAGCAAAAAGATGAAAACTGTAGAACCACAGGTTTTTAACTGCAAGGATAGCTGGGTACCTGGGCACACTGCCCTGCCTGAGGCTCTGCACTAGTTTCAGCAAATGGGACTCCACCTCCTCTGATTTTAAGTCAGTGAGCTGGTTGCTTGGTTCCAGCTGCTTCTGGGCTTGGAGTGGCCATCCTCAGGTGGAAATTGTGTCACTAACATTAGACATGAATTTTAGCAGCAGACTAAACGCCTTCTAGATATATCCAGTTGGAGCACCAAGGCTAAATGGAGCCAAAATGACAAAACTAGGCAAAGGCAGCACTCTCACAGGCAGTTCCAGCCCTCCTCTTGCTGCTGGGATGCAGCCTGTTCCCATCCCTCTGATCCCTACCTGGCCCCTGCCTGCCTCTTGGCCACTGGACTTCTCTTGGCATCTCCGAGGCCAAACCACGGTGGCATCTCCCTGAGTTTCTAGGGGGAATAAAAGTAAGGCATAGCCTGTTTCCCAAAGGCAAACAGCAATAAAAGTAGATTTAAAGGTACAGACGGCTGATTGTGCCCAAGATGCCAACAGGAAGGGGAGACCAGCAAGGCAAGGACATAGCATTTGCTAGGCTGGGAAGTGGTTAGAGGTGTTTTAGCACCAAGGACCACAGAATGTGTCCCTGCAAACACATTGGCAGGCTGGGTACAGCACCACAGCGTGCACCTGTGCTCTGGCACTTGTGAGGGAGGTCACAGCAGGTGATGATTGACCAGATGTGCAGCACAGAAGTACACTAAGTCACATTCTACTGAGATACTGGGAGTGCCATATTCCCAGGATTGCTCCTGAGATGCAGTGTAGTTTACACAACAGTCTTACTGCAGGACTGAGCCAAAACCTACAATGTACTCCTTCTTCTTTCTTTTCTTTTTTTTTTTTTTTTAGTTATTCAACCAGTTCCACCTAAACCCCACGCCTTCTCTGACCATTGCTTATATAGTACAGAAGGGAAATTTTAAAATCACATATTGTATACAGAATATACTTTAATTACCCCCTGATTTAAATTTTCACCTCAAATTCAAATTTTATAATTAGAATTTGAGGTTTGATTGAATCAGATTTGAAAGTTAATTAATTTATGATAACATAAAGTCATACAAAAGTGCCTACTATTTGTTCAATATTTTTATCCAGCACAAAAATAAATCCTAGTTCTCCTCAGTGAGGAATAGGAATAAAAGTACTGCACTGTGAAAAGCACTTTTTTTGCAAAAACTTTTCAGTACTTTTTCCTAGCTGTACCTTCTTTGCTTTTAATTAATTTACAAAATAAAAAGAACACTAAGCTCTAAGTGAAACATTCTTGAAGTGGTATTCTGTTTAATTTTAAACTTTGTTTTCTCTGTAGTAGTGTGAAATTTTCAAGATAAAATTCTCTGCTTTCTACTTACATGTGCTCAGTTTGTATACTACATTATTAGAATAACACTACAAACACAACTGTGTTTCCATTGCTCCCAAGTTTAGGGGGCTCAGAGAGAAGGTTGCTTCCATCCACATTATTATTTCCCAATTTCTTTGCAGGCAAAATTCAATCCTCTATTTTCTGCTCATTCAAAGCTGGAAATAGTAGCCACTGTCTTACATTTTCCAATTTCTTCCACAAAAAATATTTTTCATCTCATTTTGTTACCAGATACCCAGAAAAGAAGGAAGACCTGGCAGAAGGGTTTGGAAACACACATTTGGGAGCTGGAGGACTGAGGTTTGGAAGACGACTCCAAGTTCACAATGATTCCAAAACAGGGATTCCTTTCAAGGATTATCTTGCTTAAACCCTTTTTGTTTTTAACAGGTTGGTATGGGTTGGTGACCTGCAGGGACCTGTGCTTCTGGCAGGGACGAAGGTGGGTGGGTAGTGAACAGAGGAGGAAGTGATGGAGCGGGACACCAGGATGAAGTGGAAGGTGGAATGTGGCCAGGGCACCTCTACACACAGGCATGAATCCATGCACAGAAACCCTTTGTGGATGTGCAATAAATTCCAGGACCCTGAGTGTCATAACAACTTTTCCTGGGACCTCCTCACATGTTCTTTGTCCCAATGCCTGGGGCTGTCCCCAGCTGCCCTGCTCCTGGCTGGGGTGGCAGGATGGGCCCTGGCTGTGACACTCTGCCTTGCCATGCCTTGGAAAGTTAATTGAATTTAAAATTGTGCCTTACCATTAACTGAATGGTGAAAATTAAAACAGTACTAATGAGAAATTAGTTTCAGAGAGCAAACTATTAGCAGTACCCCTCTTCTTCCTGCATGTTCTGCTTTGCATCCAGATGTCTCACCAGCAGGAGAACGTGTCACTGAGAACAGCAGTGAGGACGTTTGTAATACAGCTCAGCAAATACATATTTGTCTGTCATTTCCCTAGGAGCTTAGAGGTTGGCATTTTGGGTGCCTTTAAAATTGTTAAAAGCATCTTTGGCTAGAGATGAAAAATGTATCTCCTGAGACAGTAGGTGAGAGGTCATACTTTAGAAGAAAGAAGAGGGAAAGATACTTTTTCAAAGGTGATCACCTACTATCACAGACTTGCTACATGTCCAAACCTTGCCAAAAGAGCATGAAGCACCTGATTTTCAACTAGTTATGGACTGAATTAGCTCTGTCCCACTGCTTTCCTCCTGCCAACTGTTTTCCATGATGTTATGTTGAGAAAGCTTTGGTGAAGTTGATTTCCTAGTCTGGCTTTGTGGGCAGATGTGAGTGCTCAACTATGGCTTCTGCTGACTCCCATGGAAAAACACAACAGCAAAGCAAGTAGACAGAGTTTGCAATTCATCTGATCTCACATAGCTACAAACTACAGCATTTCTGTGTCAGTATCAGTTCAATTAATAAAAACCATGATATGAAACTGTTAAGGAAAATTTAATGGGTTATTAAAAAAAACCAACACAATTTTTTCAATAATATCGGTTTAAGAAAACAAAAGACAACTGATTGCTCTGCCATAATAAAAATACATATACGTGGCAGTTTCAGTAATGTTTTATTTTCTTTTTCCATTAGATCTGAGAGAATCAGAGCGTTTCCCCAGTGAATGTAACTGACTGAGTGATTTCACTTATTCCTTCTTTGGATTGGATTATGTTGCTGCCATCTGCTTAGTGTCCCAAGTACTTTTGAGGAAAATTCTTTTCACTCAAATGGTTACGTAATGGTACGTGGTCTCTCACCATCCTTGAATGCAGTCACTGAAAAAGACAGAGCTAAAAACAGAAAAAAGATAGTTATGGTCACCATCAATTGCTGTCTGTGCTCTGTCTTCTTTTAAGTCTGCCCTGCAGCAGGCTGTTAGCTCCCTTTAAACTCACCTTCCTTTCTACTTCTACTCCTAAAGACCAAAAGTACAACCCTGACCATGTAATTCCATTCACCTGCTTTCTGACAGAGCCCCAGAATTTTTTGGCTTATATGTATTCTCCAAGAAGTCTTGGTATGAAGTTTTCAGGAGATGTAAAACTCCATTTTTCCCTTGATAGCTGAGTCATTTTTCTAGCATCACTTAAATATTTGTCTCATTTCTCTGCTGTATGTGTTTGGTGCTAAACTGTATCCAGGGGTTTGTTATGCCTTTGTTATCGAGGTTAGAATCCTTAACTGCTATGCATTTCCACTGAATAAAAGATCTCAGTAAATAGTCAGAGAAGAATTTAGGTCATGCTTTTTACATCTTCAGGTGTTAATGGCCCATCTTTCCACTCCTGGATTCCAGTCCAAGAGTGCAGTTTTTTAGCCCTATAAATAATAAGCAGGGAGGGGATATCATCTCCCCATACTGACTTGATATGCACCTATTCATAGCATTGCACTGAAAGCTAATCCTCAGCTGTGTGTCCACTCTGACTCCCAAATCCTTACACATTTCCAAGCAGCAGACAAACTAAAGCTTCAAGTACCTTGATGTAGCATCTAGAGTTCTGAAAGATACATAAAAACATAAAAACTAAAATAAAGAGAAGGCACCAGGGAATATGAGGCCATGCCAGTATAATCTCATTGCACCCCATCACCATAATTCTTGAGAAGTTGCCAGTAGCACATTAAGCAATAGGATTGCTATCTGGTTTGGATGTTTCAGCCAGTTCTTCACCTGCTTCCTGAGGGTGGAGAACTGCCTTTGGACTACGAGGTTTTCCTTTTGCTGGAATTCTCATTCAGATTTATTTTTCATAAATGTTTCATCTGCCCTACACGTATTCAGGGAGGACAAAGCTGGGCGACATGCCTCCTACATATGGTGTGGAAAGCACTGAGGCTTGGGATGCTCATTATTCCCATAGGAGTCGGCTCCATGGTCTCCAGCAGGCTGCCCAGAAACATCTGGCTCTCCTGCAAGGCCAGAGTTTGTCTGTCAGGCTGTCTGAAGACTACTGCTAGCTGGATGTTCACTGGATGTTAGCATCTGTTCAAGGCTATTGAGCAACACCTTGCAACAGCTGGGGTGAAAATGCCAAGTTAAATTCATAGACACTTCAACAGGAGTGCAAAATGTTAAGCACTACAATTGCAATGTGGGGGAAAGGCTAATATTGCTCTAATTCCCATGCAAAATGTCTGTAATGATCACCTGAAGTTCAGTGCTTTAGCTTCATCACATCATCTGCAAAAACTGATGTTTCTTTGAACAAAGTAACAGAAAGTCTCTATGAAAAATTACATGAAAAATCCCAAATGCTGAGTTGAAAGTCCTGCTGACAAACACCTTCTACTCAGAGTACTATGAAACTGAATAAAGAACACATTAAAGTTATTATAGATAAGAAAAAACAGTTGAAGGTAAAAAAATAAACCAGTAACAAAATAAAGTTGCTTCTCATTGATCACTGGCTTCCAAGGAAAATTTAAGTGTTTATTACTGCAAGAGACATTGCTATTCCCATAAACTCACGGACAGGGCTTTTCTCGCTGACAGCTATTCATGATCCCCCATTAATTATCCCCCATCATTCATCATCTTTCTTTCTCCATTTACCTCTCTTTCTGTTCTCTCCTCCAGTCTGTGAAAGGCCCAATGGACTAATATAGTGTAGCCACTTTTTAAAAGCCCCAAGTCCCTTTTAAAAAACCCCAACACTCTCCCTATCTGAGGAGTAACAACAGAAACTTTTATTTCACCCCAGGACTCACTCACTCCATATGACACCTATAAACAATAAATCAAAGCACCAGCATCACCCTTCTAACCTCCACTTCTACTCATACTAAGGTAATTTTTTAAAAATCTCTTTTTAATTTTTTTGGATAAATATTAAATGACAGCTCAAAAACACAATGGGCCTGCATAGCTGCATTTGGTATCATTGTAAAATGAAAATTATAAGGCTAATGCAGTTACCAACATTTTAGGAGTTGAGAAACTTTCTATCCCAGATGGCTTAACAGGTGACTCCTATAAATTACACAGTACATTACAGCAGCATCCACCAGTCTTGTTAGAATAAGAAGTCAGTCAGCATTTCCATTATAAACCCGTATTTTCAAGGTTTATTAGATAGCCATAAAAACATTCTCTAAGCTGATTCTTGGCACACAGTGGATTTTCACCTTATGAACAAACTTTCTGTGTTACAGAAAGCAGGATAATCATCTGAAACACACGTTTCAAATTAGATCAAAATTTTCAAAGCTGATTAAAACCAAAACCTCTGAAATTGTTAGAACTCCTCTTGCCCTTCCTGCTTTGTTACTGGGGATATTAAGTTTAACAAGGTTTTGTTCCTTTATGACCTATGATTTCTTGCTAACTGATCCTGAAGGGAGGTTATTGAATTTGCAACATGATAATTCCTTTCACAACAATGCACCAGAACGTCATAAAGGGAATCCTACACCACATTCTAACAGGATATCTCAAGCTATGGTGAAAGGAAAAGAAAAAGGCAAATACAGTCTTTGAAAGAAAACTTTTGTCTGCAGTCTGATTCTCTGTCATTAGGTGCAATAATTGAGGTGAAATAATTATAATTGAACAGTACCTGAACATTTAAGGTGGAAATGAAATTGAAATTCTAAACACCTCCACATTTCATGTATTTCTCATTCTAATCTGCACATACTGACATTTAAACATGATCACAGCAGACTTAATCCCAAATAGCCCAGAAACAGCTCAGGCACAGAAACAGGACTTTGAAGGACACATGGTGATTGTGCAATATGTAAAGTACTAAAACCACTTCTATAGGTATGTCTGAAAATTGAAGCAGACAACAATGTGAATTCTGTGCAATTTAAAGCTTCTTTGCTTAATGCAGGGAGCTCAGTTTGTACAGGTTGCTAGCTCAGACATTTGTGTCCCCACAGCTCAGTTCTGCCTGCCTGTTTCACAGAGGTCCCATCATGCTGGAGGTAAATGGGGCACCTCAGAGACCACGGCCCCTGCAGACCCTGCCTCTCACAGACTCACACAGCCATGCCATGCCTGTTGAGCACAGTGCTGTTACCCGTGCCTTGGCACAACAGTCAGCATCAGACAGCTTTCAGAGGATCTTCTGGATCAGCTACTGCCCGTTCATATGCCTGCCCTGCTCTTCCAGACAGCTCAAGAAGGCAGAACCACAGCCTTGTCTCTTAAATTTTTGAAGGGAGTTGACCGACTGCATGACTAACACCTGAAGTTGCCATTTTGGTTTAGTCCTTCAAACACATTTTCTCTGAACAAATAAAAGATTTCAGCAATTTCTGAAGGACAGTTCACATGCAGACATGCTGGCTCAGGTACAAGTGTTGGCAAGGTCAGGGTTATTTCCACGCTGTCAGTCAGGCTGCACATATCCTGTTTCTTCCTCCAACCTAACTGCAAAGTCAGCTGAAGTCTAGGGAGGGCATCTTTCTTTTACACCTTGACTTCACCTCACTGTCATGCAGGAAGGGGTGGAGATTCAGAACTTTGCATCTGCTTTGTGCTGCTGTAATTCCTTACAGGAGTATGAGGCAGGTCAGTGGCAATTTGAGCTGCTCAGGCAGTAACAGGCAAGACTCCAGACTGTCCCACTGAACAGGATGCATTACTTTGTTGTAAGAACAAATAAAACAGAATAACAAATAAACAAACCAGAAGTACAGATGAGAAATGTCACATTGATAAGCTCTCTCCCCAGGCTGACAGCAACAAGACAAGAGAAAACTCCTTTAACTTCCTCAGTGCTTCATCAGCTCCCACCTCACCTGTACTCAGCCACTCTTCTTACTGGGGTTTTGCTCCTCCAAATCACAACATTACTAATTTACACTACACACAATTTACTGTATTTAAGTGCTTTTGGAAGAATGTAAGTGAAACTGGTTTCTGTTTACATTTTGGCTTCATACCTGAGAAATCCCACATCAGTGATGCCTGCTGCTCTTTGCTACAGATTTCATTGAGCCTTTGCCTTGTGTGCATGCCTCACACCCAACTTGTGTGAAGCACCCTCCCTCACAGACTGAACTTATCTCTCTCCATAGCAATATAGGAAAGATAATAAAGAAAAAGATAGGATAACTATTGACAGAGTACAGACACGTCATCCTCACAGTGTTTTTATTTTGGTTACATTCTGGTGAAATCACCGTATTCAAGCCATGTTCTGATATGACAAAATTGCTGTCAATGAGTGGTCTGGGAAAGGCATAATGAAGGTCAATCTCAACCAAGGGAATATCTCACATTCTTCCTGGCCCAGAAGGCTTCCCATGGTCTGAGAGATCCACAGACACAAGAAGCTCTTTCCCATGTGATTCCTAAACTTCTGTTAGCCTTTGCTTTCTTCATATAAGTTCAGAAACAGGAGATGGGATGCAAACTTTACAGTGAGAAGAGCTTTTACACTCTCTATGGGCAGAAGAATGTTTGCTTAATATCTTTCACATTTAGAGAGAACTATATTCCTCTTGAGATTACTCCTCTGCGTTGTTTTTATCTAAGGGATGTGAGAGGGGCAATTAAAATGACATACTTGTCTGCAGCAACTCCCTAAACCCTACCTACAAGATCTATACATGTCACCCCTTGATCCACATTATTTTTCATTACTACTTCGCTGACACTATCTAGGTGGTGCTAAGTCCTTCAGCTCTACTGATTTCCTGTGGAAGACAAGACATTGATTTCAACAGGCTAAATGACTGATGGAGTTTGGATTTCAGGATCTGCAGCTTTTTCATGCATGTTTTTCTATTTCAGCTTGCAGGGTTGTCTCATTAATGGCATCACCATGCCTTCCAGCTACCAAATACTCCTGACTACTGAGAGTTTTCCCCTCACTGTTTCCAGAGGAGGTGGAACACCCTTTTAACTGGCTTTTTATATTGAATTATTATATTTTATTTTCTATCTTTTTATTACAGATGGGAAATGTAATATTCCTATTACAATAACTCACCTGTAGACAGAGTGGATGTGGAAGAGTCCATCTAGCAGCCACCTCATAGTCCCCGTACCAAGTCTGAGACATAATGGGGTTGACAAAGGTGTCATGAAGGTTATTTTTTGCACTTTTATTGTCTTGGGGGTAATTCACTGTACCCCAAAGGTTTTGGACAAGAAATTGAGGCTTTATTAAAGACATGATGTGGTTTTTCATCCTAAGATATGTGGGTTACCTTTAAAGGAAAGTTTTGCCTCAGGTGATTTTAGATCAGCAAGTGATTCACCCACAGACCACGTCAGCAGGTGGTCAGTGGCCATGAAGACTTCTAAACTTCATTGGGCTTCCTTGTTTTGCAAAATTTGAACAGTGCTGTGTTTCCTGGTTAAAAGGAGCATCACCTTTTGTCTTAAAACCACCATAACCTAATAAAACAACAGCATAAACAAGTATCTGTGAAGAACTGTAACTATGGCTCAATTAAAAAACATCCAAGACAAAAAATTCCTCCTTGTTTCTGAAATGCTTTCCACACAAATAACACCTTGCTAATCAACAAAGTTCAAAAAAGATTCATTAAAGGGCAGATTGTGGCCATCAAACTGCAATGTGATGCATAAGACAGTAAAATACAGCAATAAAATTCAAGCCATAAACTGATGCAAAAAAAAAAAAAAAAACCGAAACAAAAAGAGAGAATAAAAGGCGGGCTTCCAGGAGACTATTTTAGTACATTTTAAGACACCTTAAATCTATAGTTTAGTTGGTTTAGTTGGCTACTTGGTGGCAGTGCCTTACTGCACATGTTTAAGTATTTATTTGCAGTTTCCACCTGGATTCAACAAACTTTTGTTTAGCAACCAGAAATCCCATTTTTGACAAGGAGAGGGACCAAACAGATGTTCAATTTTTCTGAATAAAATTGGTAATTTCTGTTGTTTCCTGAAATGTATTGGCTAATTTAAAGCACTGGAGCCACTGGAAAATAACAAGAATCATTTTATGATGGAGGCTTTAAATACATACAGGGGTCTTTGGTCCTTTATGCAGGGACAATGACTGTGCAGCAAACTTCAGTGTTGCTGAGAAACTTAGAGAAAGAACAGTTGCTTGGATTTTTATTTTTACACATGAGCAACGCAGAACATAAAGTTCCTCCAAGCTTTGGCAAGAGCTCACAGGTAGAGCACAAGGCAGGACATCCAGAGCCTCTGACCCACAAGTCATCTCCTGGCAAATGCAAGTGCCTTGGTTTCACTCCACAAGAGAAACCACCAGCACTCTCTGCTATCTTCTGCTTGTCCCATGGTGCATGAACAGACTGGGGCACTCACCAAGCCTCCCCTGAGGCTCCACATCCTGTCATGCCCTTGTCGGCTACAGTCTGTCACCTGCCAGACATTCCTGTACCAGACCAGTACCCATAGACAGGCACCAGGGCAAAGGTGTGTTTTTTTGCTTAAGCCCATCACTTAAGCGTGTGTTTTCCACTTTATCTACTTGTACTCTCTACTTTTATCCAGTTTGACAGAGCAACCCTGTTTAGAAACTTTAAACTTTTTTAAAACTTCAAGTTTTTAACAACTAACAGCAGTGATCACCCTTGGGTTTGGATATCTTTGTACACATGTGTATAAATACACACACATATGCATATGATTGAGTGGATGTAACCAGTCTGACTTCATGTGTATGCTGTGAGCAGATTATGTTAAGAGAAGAACAGAGAATAAACAGAGAAGAACATCTAATTCCTATCCCAAAGAAGTTGAATGAAGTAATTTAAAAGATAGCACAGAACCCAAGGAATTAAACTAATGTTTTGCAAATATTTCCCTCATTACTCACTTGTTTACTGTGATTCTTAACCTAGTTTTCCACAACTGTGCTTACCCTGTCTGTCCTATCTGTCCATCAGTTTACCCTAATTGTATTTGGCAGACAGTAGACATCTTAGAGGACACTCATACATATTTGCTGAAAATCTGAAATGTCTGATGGAAACGGGAGAAGAACTCAGCTGTTGTTTAATCTGTTTGGCAGCAGATGGCCAGTCCACAGCCATATGTTCTCTAGAAAATTAATATGTATGTGTCTCTGATCATCACACACAGTGTCTTGCTCAACAGCAGAAAAAACAGAGAGCTTAGAGCACTGTGGAGAGGGAATAGACCAGAGGCAGAATTTATTGTGGTGTTGCAGAGGTAGACTGGCAGTATGGATAGTGCTCAGGAGGGCAGGAATAGTTTCCTGCATTGAGATAAGGCATGCAAGACACAGGACAACAAGCCTAGATGAAACTGCTACTTCTGCTGCTCAGGGAGTTTCGATCTTTGCACGAAAGTACCAAATCCCTTCCCTCAGATGAGGCTTCCTCCAGTGTTCAGGCTCCTCATCCTCTCACCATGGAAGGCCTCAACTTCCACACCTGCTTCCCTAGGAAAAATTTTGTTTGGGAACTGCCAGAAGTCTAGTATGCTGCTTGCACCAGGAGAGAGAGCACTTGGCAGCCTCTAGCTCAGCTCAGATAGCTCAGACTGTGATATGTCTGGATCACACCAGCTCCTGGGACTAAATCCTCCAAGTCACTCCCACACTTGAGTTCCTTCCATGGCAATGAAGTGCATCTCCTCCAAGCCCCTGTCCTGTTCCCTCCAAAATATCTCTTCCTTTAATTGGTCTTGGCTAAGGAATGAGTACAAATAAATCCATTGATATCACAACTTAATGCTCAGCATCTTAATGCATCAAATCTTTATATGACTAAAGTTAAACTCTCAGAGATACAATGTAAAGCTAGTCAACATCCATAAATCTAGCAGTTAAAATGAAAATAATGTAATAGAGAAAGAGATTTAACCACATACAGAATAGCTGAAAGTAATTCATGCTGTCTACCCAACTACCTGCCAGGGAGGTTGTAATTCAGCTGACAGTGTTCTCAACAGATGTTGTCTGACTGTCAAAAAAAATAAAATGTCTGGGTTCATTTCCAATATAGAAATGGAATGGAAATAAATATGAAATATTTTGCCATCTGTTACATTGCTGAGTCACTAGAGAATATTATCCCTAACTGTGCATACTTCTAGATTAATTGGTCTATAGCTGTCTGGCAACTAGAATTCAAAAGAAATTCTCCAAGGCACTGATTCCACCACATTACAGAAGATATATGGAGATGACTGCTGCAAAGAGAAATATTAACCCAAGCACTAGGAGAAGGCTACAAGAAATCCTTGAAGATACTGTGCTGTCTTATTATACATTAATTAATTTGCAGATTTTTACAATGAGCCTCCTGAGAGCCTGTAAATATTGTGTCTTGAACCAAATCACTTATTCCCTGGACTTGGTGCACAGCCTGTGCTTGCAGGGATCTCTGTGTGCCACACAGCAGGGTGGAACTGGGGGTGAAGAAAGGAGAAAGAGAGATTTCTCCCCAAGGAGAAAAAGAGGGATTTCTTGGGGTGAGACTGCATTTATGTGCTGTTTGAATGCAAGCCCCTGGTGGGAGCAGCATAAGGCTCCAGGCAGTATGAAGTCCCCAGAAGCCACAGATTATGCCAAGATAATTCATCCACTTCAAGTGGCTGTGGTGGTACCCAGAGGAGCACTAAGCCTCCTGACCTTTGTGTAGTTTTTCCCAGAGTGTTAATCATCACACCTTGTCTCACCTGGATGTACATGCCTGGCACTCTTGGAAGGGCCTTCCAGTGCACAGGATTTCAAATGGCACTTGCCAAGGAAAGTCATGGCAGCCTAGGAGGGCTGGGATGGCCAGGCAGGCTCCATCGTGTGTCCTGCCTGTATGAGGCTGGAGGAACCTCCATGATTTCTCTTCTAGCTGATAATTCCCCCTAAGTGGTGAAGTCTTTCACCTGATGGACATTTGCAGACAAAGTACCCAGTTTATGAAGCACTCAGGTGGCATGAAAGGATCAGGATCACCTGCTCCAGGGTTGCATCACCTTCTCAGAGCACAGCAAAACTCCCCAATCTTTTTCAGGAGATAATGGATAATTTTCAACACTAGCTTAGCATAAAAGAAACTGTAACCTCTCAGCTAGATCTCCTCTAGACAGGAGATCAGTCCTCTTGCAACTCACACGAGACCAATCATGAGGGATTTGCCCATATTCTGCTTCATTACATGGGGCACTTTCCCAAATCAAGCATTAGGCCAAGGTTACCATGGTGATACTGAGATGGAACCAATGGCCTGCACCAAGTCTGTCTCAAACTATGCCCACTATTTACGTATCTGTGCTTTACTCCATTCAAATGAAGATGTGTTTGACCCAGAAAAGCAACCTGAGGGCACAGAAGGACTGACTCTTTAGAAGCCCTCCTTTCTATCTCTTAATATTATTTCCACATGATCATTTTTTTATTGCTAATTGCTAAATGACACCCATCATCCATTGCAGGAAAAGTCAGAGAGCAAGTGAGCTGGGACTTTGACTCACACCCAGGCAGCCTCTGGAGTGAAGACAGTTACAGCCCACCTTATCCCTGTGACAGCAAGCAACTACCAACCAGGATGTAGCAGAAATATGGCACAAGAACACACTCCTCTAGGGCCCTGGGCAGCTTCAGATTACTTTGAAATCAAAGGGAAATGTGAATGGTAAAATCTCTAATCTGAGCTCATACCTGTAGTTTAGATAATCTCTGTAAAGACTCTACACTTATGCAGTCAAAAAAGGTAAAAACTTACCACTCTTCTCAAATCTAGCAATGTGAAGGGTGGTTGAGTACTTAAAGGAATTGCAAACCATATTAGACATTTTTGAGAGTAATGTGACATTTAATACCATAAACCAAAGTTTGAGAACCAGCCTTTTTGCAATGACAACATTTTATGACTTATATTTCAATGAAGTGAACTCATTAAAAGAAAATGAGTTTGTTGACTGAGGTTTTTCTGCTCTAATATTGGTTAACATTGGTGAATAACTGAAAAGGTCCTAACCATTCCGTTTAAAAATGAGGCAGATAAAGGCATCTGTTCAGATACCTAAAGTAACCTGAAGTAACCTAAAGTATTCATAGTGATAAGAGAGTCTTGAGACCAGGCACTAGAAGAAGAAAACACAGACAAGAACTCAGTCTATTCTGGTTACTTGAAGCACATGGTGTCACTGAATTCAACAGAAAGAACAGACAAAAGCCAGAACAGAGAAAAGAAGATGTGGTCAAAAACAATCCACATAGGTTACACCAGGAATCAATAACATTAAACAGCAGAAAAAGGCAGTATTACACCAAGGGAGAGGGGGTAAGATGGAGGAGAAGAGCAAGTCTTAATGAATAAACTCAGTTAATTGGGCCAACTCCCCAGAAAGTAAAGATAGCTCAGAAAAAATTTCCAGAGTGTTTGTAGAAAAATGGCACAACAAAGGGAAAGAATTTAAAGGAAGTAAAGGCAGCAGTGTGGGGAGACTAAGAGAAAAAGAAGCAAAAGACCCATCAGAAAAGCAAAGGTCTGTAAAAACTCAACAGGAATGATAGTGTTGAGAAGAGCCCATATGCACTGAGCTTTTGGATAAGAAGACTCACTCAAGTTTAAGTCAACTTAACATAAGTTTAAGTTAACTTACATGGACTCAAGTCCATGTAAGCATCATCATCCCAAAATTCATCATTTGCATGCTTGGTATGTCTTGGAATTGAAGTAAACCTTCCCTTGCCTGGTCATAAGCTTATTGTTTAAAAGCAAGAACTCCATTTATCATACCTATCAGGCCAGATTTGCATTTTGTCACATGACCAGTGTTGTAGCTCTCATGCCCACCTTTCCCTGTGCTCTGAAGCAAAAACAGACCAAGATTCTGAGTCTCACTAAGGTGCTCATGGTTGCTATTGTGCATAGTGTCTTCTCACAGAAGGTTTTTTCATTATTACCTCATCCTACTGCAAAGAGAGCTTCTTCAAGGATCTGGTTCTTCCCTCTCTGCCATGAAGTTCCTAACCTCTTTTCTGTCTTTGAATTCCATATAGTCGTCACCTCTCACAGGATATCCAAGCAGTTTTGGACCATCATGGCTGTCCCCTCTTCCAGCACTTTCTGTCAAGACAAGACTGTGCTTTGTCCCACTCTCCCTGCCTGGCATCAAGTCTTACCCACTGTGCTATCACAAGGAAGTATTGACAACAATATAACGCTTGAGCTATGCAAAAAGCTGTAGCTATGCAGAAATAAGTTGTTACTTTGTAACAGAGTATGTGAATGAAGCACTTTTTAGATATCAGCAAATTTAGGAGGACAAGCTAACTGCAAAAGCTAACCACTGGCTATTTGGGGAAACAATCTTATAGAGCATGCACAGAAAACAGAGGTGAAAATCCAAGCCTGAGGAAGACTCCTGAGCCTTCATCAGAAACGACCACCGGGAGGCTGAAACGACCACCTCGTGCAGAAACCACGCGTGCTACAAGGGTTTACATAATCATTAGAAACTGTGTTGTAATATGAAGGTTAGGAAATATAATGTGCACTTTAGTTAAAAAAGTATAAACTCTAGTAGTGTGCGAAGAATGGACCAGTGAGTTTGTGGTGGAGCTATCCCACTCAGTCCCAGTGTTGAATAAACAAATACCTGCTCTACAGGCCTTATCCTATGGACTACTGTTTTCTTGCCTAGTTTTTGGACATCAGTATCTAAAATAGAGTTTAAAGGGGTTTTTTTTTCCTTAAATTGCAGATGTCCAGGGCAGGACAATTGCAGATCTCTGTTCATGGGTAACAAACACTGTCTTTTCCTACAAACTAACTTTCAGAATACACCAGGCAAGTAAGGAATCCTGTGGGTACCTGTGTGTGCACAGCTGAAAGATCCAGGATGAGCCACTTTACTCAGAGGACATATCTTAGAGCTGAATAACTCCTTGTATAGGCTTTGCAAAGATAAGTGAGTGCTCAAGAGGGTTAGATTGTAGGATTTTTTTTTTCTGATAATAATATTGGGAGCTATGATAGCTTTCCTCTCCTTGCCTTTTTTCTTTTCCAAAACTTTTCTTCATGGGATTTCATTTGCCACATGCACACATGCATATAGTGCACAGGACAGTCTTAAGTGTTTCTGCTTGTGATACCAGTGATGATTTTCTTCCTGTCTTGTAGAAAGGGACACATCCAAACTCTTTTTCTAACCCCAGCCACAATATGTCACTCTCTTCTTATATTCTCCCCAAAGCATTCACTGCAGTCATTGCTGGGTATTTGTCCTGTGGCACAGTCCAGCATAACTACTCTTATATTCCTGCCTCCTCATATCAAATATTCTGGGAGTGGACATGGCAGCTTTCCAGTGTTTACAGCCTGTGCCTGTGTGCTGTTTCTGCCTGCTAGGAAGGGTCAGCTTGACTCACTGACCTGCATGTGTACAAGCCAACAGGACTCCCTAGAACAAGAACTTAAAAAAATGCAGTGACATTTTATTCACTGCAAGAGACAGATGCAGCATGATAACCAGCAATATGTTGGAACTGACAGTTTTTTAAATTAATCTGGACAGTGCTATGTCTGACCTGATCTAGCGGTGGCAACAGTCCTGTTTCCACCAGGCAGTTCCCACCAACATCACTTTCAATGGTGTTCTCACAACCTTAAACCAGACACTTGAAGAAAAAGGACAGCCCTGAGGTGGCTTTCAGTCCCTGATAGGGAATCCATCTTTCCAGATCTCCTTTATTAATTCCTGTAGCTTGCAGCAAAGACAGTCTGTCTAGCTCTTTGATACTGGACCTGTGGGGGAGAAGTTCTTGGCAGACCCCTAAATGTCAGTGCTTGTGTCTTCTCAGGTTGGGCAAGATCAAGTTCATGGTGTTCTGGGTTATTTATTTTAAGTAAAGAATAGAATAGAACAAAACAGAACCTGAATGTTCAGCTGGCAAATACAGAACAATGAACCAACTCATAGATTATTACACAATACATGAGATGATTAAAATAAACATGCACTAAACAGGTAAAATGCTTTAAAACAAAATAAGGCTGGAAGTTATATTTCCTTTTCAAATGTATTCCCTTAGGAAAGTCGGTAATCATGCTAATTTAGACTGCTTACTTAATACTGGATATTTTTTCTCCAAGAACAGTGAATGTTTCTATAAATTGAACAAGCAAAGGTGCACTTGGAAATGGGATAAGAGAGAAAGCTTAGCTACTCATGCCACAATGGAAGTCTCCCATTATGATGTGTGTGAATGAAATCTCCACATGCTTGATTTCCGTTTTTTTGGTGGTTTTTTTGTTTGTTTTTGTTTTTAACTGCATCAATATCCNTTTTTTGGCAAATATGGCCAGCATGAAAGAGAGAGAGAAAAAAGAGGAGAAAGACTTTAGGGGGGAAAAAAGTAAAGTAGTTCTGTGGAGCTTGTTTCACTCTGCTGCTGGTGAAATAATAATTTGTTTCCAAATAGCCCCACAGCTCCCAATAGCCCTGACTGGCTATTACTCCACTGTTCTGGCAAGTTGCTAATGGCTTTGCATTTTCTTTTATTGTCATCAAGAGTGTCTGGAGTTCATTAAGAATTACAGGAATAGCCTCCATGCTTTTCAAACTAGATTTGGGAATATATGCAGAAGGGATCATGATTATAGGCTTTGCTAATTCTATGGTAGCCCATCACAATCATGGGAAGAGTGAATAACAGCCACGTGGGAAGCTGTGAAAAGTCCTAAGTATGTATAATAAACCATTGTGAAAATGGAGCATAATATCACTTGTTTGGTAACTGTTGTGTTTAAAAGTCCTATCAAGACCAAAAATAAACTAAAAAGAGGGCAGTTTTGATAGCTATAAACTAAAAGAAAATCTTCTATTTTGTGAAATTAAAATCATATACTTGCACCCATTCATGCACTTTTAACTGACCATAAAGATCTAACAGTGGCAATGTTTACTTATAAGAGCTTATAAGACACAATCCTTTTCCTAAAGGGGAAAAAATGCATGCTGAGAACCCAGAGGACAGCTCAGGGAGCTGCTCACAGATTAGATACCACATAAAAATATTACATTGACTCAAACATGGGACAGAATTAGAAAATATGGCCATTGAGGTTTTATTTTTTCTTCTACTACTTCTCAGCATGTAATATGTTTTTAAAGAGTCAGGAATTTACTGAAACATTTAATTCAGATTCTCAGAATTTAAAGTGTTTACATGTAGCAGTCTTGATACCTTCCATGCATTTTTCCTTACCTGTTAGTTTACTTACAACCAGATATTGAACTAGACACTCCTAGTCCAAATGCATGAAATGCTAATTGAAATAAGGCTGGATCCCAGTGAAGACTATTAGACTATGAAATAGTCTCTGTGTGCTGTTTCTGCCTGCTAGAAAGAGTCAGAGAGGTTAGAGGATCTGATGTAGAATAAACTGCTTCATAAATGGAAAAGTAGACCAGATAAAGTACTAAGAAACATAACCAAGAAAACAATCCCTAATACAGAGACAGCACCTGGCCTATCTTTAAGGGCTGATGTGTTATTCTGCAACTTGTAATCCTTTGCTATCCCTGGGAAAGCTGAAAAATACTAGACCTACTCACCTGGTCAGCATGGGCTGGCTTACTGACAAGCACTGGTCTTCTACAGATGGTGCAGTTCACTTAACTGACCATTTTACTTTCGTCTGAACCTGGCAAAAAAGAGAGCACAGCATAGTAACAAATGAAGAGTTGGCTGGGGACAGAAAAAGGAAACAGGAGCAAGAGCTCATGGCTGTGCAACACTTCTCCATCAATCTGGCCACCTACCACTGTCCCCTCACCCCAAAAACCAGTTTCCATTCCTTGCCTTTGCAGTTTTCAGCAGTCCCACACCCTCCAGTGCTATTGCACAGTAGAGGGAAAGGGAACTGAGTGCCCCAACATTCTAAGGGGAAATTTCCCTGGAGTTACTAGAGGAGAAGACAGTGCTCACTAATATTGATGAGCAACACTGGGCACATTGCAGGCTTGGACCAAAGGGACAAAAAGCCTGTTGAACTGAATGTGAGCAGATACCAGGGGCTTAAGCTGTGGCTGACTGAATTGAACAAAGCCTGGGAGGTGAGAACGTGGCCATTACTACAATAAGTCTACATGTTTTGATCTGTACTATAAGGATGAGCATTATCAGGAGTAGCGATCAGGGCACACACATTCCCCTGGAGATTAATCACTGTTTGGAAAGAGCTGAGGGACAGATGGCCTTAGGGCATTAACCCCAAATGGCCATTAATCCCCTAAAATGCAATCTAGCCATGCCTTTGTCACTATTAAAAGGTAGAAAAACTTTGAAAGGGAAAGGGACAGACTGAAAACCAGTATTTTCTTCTTCCTTCTTGCAGGGCGGTTCAGATGTGCACAACAAGTCAAATCAATCAAACATTCAAGTATTGAATTTTCCCTTTTCCTCTTCTCTCACTTAAGAATAAAAGTAAATACAGTGCCTGTAAAAAACTGAGGGGAAGAGATGGACTGAGACACAACGCTGGGCTTTAAGTTGGCATATTTTATCCATTAAAAGGCCACGTTGATCTGACCACTGTGATCAGTTTTTGAGATTCAAAATAGAAAAAATGATCTTCGTACTAGGCACAACTGACTCCCAAGATATCTGTATACACATAAAGTGAAATAATTAGACCTTGAATGAAAAATCTTGACAGTACAAAGAAAGACCATGATCTAATATCAGAACAAAGTTAACAGATGTCATTAAGTGAGACGATTAGCCGATGACGGAAGGTCGCACCCAGTTTACTTTTCACAGTTGACAGATCAAAGTTATTCGTTCAGTTTGAGCAAAGACTAAATACAGTTACCCTAGGAAAATCCTTTCACATAACATTAAGTCTCTCTCTGTCTTGTGTTTCTTAGACATGAATTGTCAGGAAAAATATTAGTGAAACAGTACAGAGCAAGGGCAACCAGCTCATGTCGTAGTGAATGGAAATTCCCTTAGTAGTAGGTAAAAATAAATGTGTTATTGTATCCTGTGGCCTTCACACTCATGTGAATTACATGCCTGAGATATTATAAACCTGACTCTAGCAAGAGTTATGCAGCTGTGAATTGGGAGAAGCCATTAAGCCACATCCTGAGACAGATCCAGCCCCCAAGGTCCCCTCTGATGCCAATTCTCATTGTCCACCCTCACCTACATTCCTTTCTCTGCCCCAGCCCCTGTCTCACTATCACTCTAACCCAATTATCCAGTGCTTGGGCACAAGGCCAGGAAGGACCATCCCCATTGCAAGTGGCTATGGGCTGGATGACCCTGGGGGTCTTAAGTGGTAGGGGAACAAGGTGATAGATGGCACAGGGAGAAACATAGCTGCCTTTCCTCTTGTCAAGCCCCAGCCTGGTGCCCAGAGACCACCCTGGACTTTGGTAGTCTCCACAGGTCCCCTCAAGTCAGTCTCCACCAGTGTCAGGAGAGCAGTGCAGCATCACCACCAGCCAGGGGACACACTGGGGGACACACCACTGCGCACCCCTCCTGCCCAGGGGGGCACCCAGCATGGCTAATGCATGCTGCAAACAGCGAATCAGGTTGCCATAATTCCTTTTTTAGCATTAGATTTTTACATAGTATCTGTCCAAGTTTCAAATAATTGCTGTTAGTGTTGGGTTTTGCTCCTGTTTGTTCTCTAGAACTGGCAGAAAAGGCAATATTTAAAACTCAGATTTTAAACCTGACCTACTTCATACCTTTTCTGTTGCAAAGCATGATTAATTTTACATTGGTTTTCACTTAGAGAGAGACTGAATTTTTGCACATGCAGTCGTGAAATCTAGAGTGAAAAACACACAGGAAATATCCTCACCTTCAGTAAATTCACTTTAGTCCAGCTGTGCATCCAATATGTGTCCGTTTATTTAATTACACCATCATATAATATGCAATATGGTATTACATTTATTTTCTTTTATCCATTCAGTCTACAGGCTTGATTGGGTTGGTTCAAAAACTATGAGCCTTTATCTCAATGCTACCCACTTTTACAAACTTTCAGTAATGCACATGCCCGAATCTAAAGAAAAAGGAAACACTAGCCTCCAAATAAGTCACAGAACAGGTATTAAAAACATGCTCATACAATAATAAATAAAGGGAAAAATAACACATTTATACTGCAATAAATATATTCATGAACTCAGTGTGGTGGAGTTTCAATAGGCTGCAATTCAAATATTCTACAAAATGCTGTGTCAGCTAAAGTTACCATTTGAATGCAGAGAGACCAGCATTAAAGAATGTTTTAAAATGCAGAAAGATTATGCTGGCCACTGCCCTGTGCAAACTGGGGGATTTGTTGCCTGCCAAACCTGCTGCAGGATGAGAATCAAGACATTCAGACCCTGACAGGGAAGAATGATTGCTTCATTGTGTGAAGGTATTTCTGTTACATGAAGCACACCAGCAGGGCTCTTCATCAGAGAAGCGCACAGTGGATTATAAAATCTCTTTACTCTGTGGTCCTCAGGAATTTCAGCAGCTATCAAAGTAAGAGGACCAAAGAAAGTGGTGCCTAACAGAGAAAAGAAAGGAAGGATTTAACCTTTGTCCCGAGGGTGATAAAATAGCATCACATGGCTGAAAATCAGTCTAGCTTCAGCCATGTGATGCAGTTGACACAGTCACTTTTGTGAAAGTTACAGGATGGCATCGGTAGTTGAAAGGTCATATTTGAAAGACTTTCTAAATACACCATCAAAATACTGGCTGGAAGACTCTGTGAGGCCTTATTATGCAGCTACAAGTCAGGACATATTTTTTCCTTTTTGCACTGAAAGCCCTTGTAACATTCCCAAGAGCAGCAGGCAGAATACAGGAGCTATAGCACACAATTGACACATTTGCTTGGGGTACAGGCAATGTACCAATCTTACCTCTCATTGCACAGAGCCCATCTCCACCTGTCTCAGCACTTCTACCATGCCAGTTACAGCAGCATTTAGGTGGAATTATATGTGGACTTAATTGGCAGAAGACAATTTCTAGAGGCGTCACTGAAGACATGGACCAAATTGTCTGCACCATGTTGGTGTTAGGTGTTTTTGGGAGAGCATAAAAATGTGTTTGTGTGCTTCAATCTTCTTTTGAGGGAACACATGTTCCCCAAAGCAGCAGGAGGTCTGTCACCACTGTGGGTTCAAACAGACCAACTTTACCTGTGGAGTTGGTAATTGTTCTTTATTTCCTCTTCTCAAGACTTTTCTTCTGTTATCTTCCATGATCCAGTCCACCATGTCCTGTCCTACTCTCAATGGTTTCATGACTAAGCCTTCTTCTAGTTCTTCCCCTACCCAACTAGCCAATCCATCCATGTCTGTCTTGGCAAACCCAGCTCCTCACCACTCAGTCATGAGTGCTAACAAAGCATCTCCTAGACCTTCTCTTGTAGTAACCTCCTCTACTTGTAAACATGTGCCTTTTTCCTGATAATTCTCTCTCCTGACTTTTTATGTCCCCCTATATAGCTCCCTAAATTACTCTGGCTCAGACAATTAGCCTGCTTAGCTTTCTGCTGAGATTCATGTGATCAGAACTCATTTCCTAAACTTTTTGAAGTTTTCCTGCTCTCCCATCATCACTGAAGAAACCAAGAGGTTTTCCACAATCTACCTTACACTTTTAGAGACACCAACTCTTAAGAAATAGATGATACAGATGTCTTTCACCTCATACAGATAAATAGTAAGCTTCTTTTTAAACTGACCTCTCATATTTATCACAGCAACTTGGACAGATCCAAAAATTTTCTCCACAGTTTTGTGATCATATTCCTGCATGCTGACTCATTTAGCATCAGATGAGAGTTCAAGATCCAAGAGCATAAACTTATGGCAATAAGTATCTTTAAAGGAGCACAACATAAATTTCTCGCACACTTTTTAGAATATTTCCCCAAGCGTCTCTAAAAGGGAACAGGCAGACATCCTGAGCTGACCAGCCTTAAGCAAACATTTTTCAAAAGAGCAAGCTGCCAGCCTGGGAGCAGTACTGAACTTCTGCATTCCCCTTAACCCAGAGCAACCTTCTTGAAAGCAGATGAGTGATTCCAGTAAAACTTTTCCCAACTTACCCATACAAGCAAGAAGACTGCAAGATAGGTCCAGATAAATTCATTCTGCAAAACACCTTGGAAAAGCCCAGAAGTATACAGAGGCTAGGAGCTCTCCCATTGCGCTTTGAAATCATCCTTTTGTTCCCCAGAAAACTCAGATCTAATCAGTCAGCTCATGAAGAATGAAAGAAGCCAAATTTACAATCAACCTTCTTCTGCCTATTTAAAAAGAGGTACAAAGTTGTGGGAGCAGTACAACCTTCCTGTGCCTGTGATCAGACCTGGGAAAGGATCCCACGTGCAGCTATGAGTGCAGTTCATTGCCTTGCCCCAAGGCAGCTCCAAGGTGGCTATTAAGTAATTCCAGCAATGACAAGCAGCCCCTGATTCCTTTTCAGATGATTTTATGGACACACTGCTGGCTAGGGAGCTATTAAACCACAGGCCACCCAGGCCTTGCTGGATAGTAACCATTGTCTGTCACTGCTGGCTCATCTCTTCATCCTGGATGATTTAGATTTTAGCTGTGGATCAGGCCCCACACCCTGCTCTGGGCATGGCACTGTGTGCCTGCTTCCCAGCTGCTCTCAGCACCACAGCACACACTGTCAGGCTTTCCCCACCTCAGCCTTCCAGCTCAGCTTGGAAGCGTGTAAATATCCTTTCAGTCTATTTATGAAAGACATAAAGGGCTCAACATTCTTCCCATCATAAGATATTAGAACAGGAGGCTAACCCCAAATAATTTCCAAAAAAGCACTCTCTTTCCCCTATATTATTGCCAAGTCTGTTGTTTTCTGATTAACTTTTTAGGAGAAGGAATGTGCAGCACATCCCAGAACAGATCTCTGTGCTCAAAAGAAAGAGAGGGAGCTATTAACCAGAGTAGTGAATTAAAACTAATAAACACATCATTGTACCCAACATTTATGGAAAGGCTTCCTGTTGGAGGGAAAATCTGTAGCCAGTTCAACACATATTCTTCTTTTTTTAAGGAAAAATTATACTCTCAGCATATCAAAAGTCACTTTTTATAGCCAGGCTCTATATTTCTGAAACCTAAGATGTATTATGGGAACTTATAATATTAACTATATTTAGTGGGCATTTTATTGTCCATGCAAGCCATGCTATTAAAGAAACTATTTTTATATATATATAGGTGTGTGTGTGTGTATGTGTGTGTAAGAGTGTGTGTGCACACGTGTACATGTATTCATATGTCTGCTCTTGAAGAATTTCACATGGTCAGCAAAAGAACTTTGTGAGTTTTTCTTAAATGAATAAAAATGCTCAAAAGGTCTTACACTAGATGCAAAAGAAAGAAGAAATGGACAAAGCATTTGTGACTGCAAGCAGCCAAAACAGTTTGCAATCTGCGTACCAGCAAGAATTGGTCATATACCTTATAATAAAGTTATTGCTAGTTTTTGCCCACACACCAAGAAAATGTTTCAAAGGTCTGTGTCTCTTCAGACTTACAACTCGGGAAATAGGTAGGAGTGGTTTCCATGCAAAAAAAAAGCAAGCAGATATGTTCACATTTGAAATGAGAGGGAAAAAAGCACAAGAATAAAAGTAATGCTTCTGCTTGAGCATGTGTTTCCCTCTGTGGCAGTCTGCACTGAACAAAATAGCAGCCTGGGTCTGCAGGCACAGAGGGTTGGGAAATGCTAAAAGTGCAGTCCACAGAAAGCAGAGATGACACCTGTCCAGCAATATCACATATGACATGGTGAAAGGGGTATGTGCAGCCACATCCTCCAACACAGACACTGAAATGTTTGCTCAGAATTCCTAGTCAAAATACTGGGAAGTGAGCTCTGCTTTCCTTTCTTTCCTCTTTTAGCAGTAACCTGGGAGGTTAGCTACACAAAGATAGCTCTCACAGCCATCTCAGACTTGTTCTACAGCAGCATGAAGGGAACATGGAAGGAAGCTGATGCCACAAAAGTGGTCACCATGGATATATCCACTTACCGTGCACTCAGACCCAGCTGCTGGGGAGCAAAGAAATGTTTGCCAATAATTGCTGCTTTCAACCAGTTTTCCTAGCACAGATAGAGGCCTTAGAAGTTGAAAACTGTAGATCCAGTATCACACTCATTCTCAAAAGATAAAATGAATCTTGATGGTCTTTTGCTTTATTTTTTTTTCTGAGCCTAAAATGTAGTTGTTATCTCTTTAAAGGAGGAGAGTGGCAAGCCATATCTCTTGTATTCTTTCCTACTTTGTGTAAACCCTCATGTTGTCCTATCTTACCAGGGGATCTGTTGCACAACCACAACTCACAAAAGAAATCACAAGGTCATGAAAATCTTACTATCTATCTGTGGTGAAATTTCAACCGGCAACAATGGAAGTCTCTTCAGTGCAATCACACTGACCGGATTTCTTACAGAGTTTCAGCAAAGCTCTGCCATGGAAGGACAGAAAAATGTACCTGATAGTGCCACCACCATATAGACTGACCTAAGTTGATCTGGTGAGCCTTTCTTATATGCTCAGCCAGCCACAAAACCCAGTTCCTTACAGGTTGAGCCATGTAAGAAGAGAAGATGGTGCTGGGCTTAGTGAGTTCTGTACATGAAGGAAAAGCTGTTTACCAGAGGAAGGTTAGGGTGCTCCAGAGACACAGCTTTTCTTATGGGTCTTCTTTTACTCATCTGCTCATCCTGGAAGTCCTCTCTCTTCTGTCACTGCCAGTTCAGGTACAGGTCAGGCTGTGTGCACTTCTTTCTTCTCCCTCTTATGACACACAGGTGTGCACCCAAATTGCTGGCTGCAGCTCTTCTGCCATGGGCATTCAAACTGCTCAGCCTTGTAGTTGCCTTTGTCCTGGAAAACAAACAAACAAAAAACAACTGTCCTGCAGCTATCAGAAATGGAAGGCCAAAGTTAAATCTGTCTTTTGTAACAAGACTTAATCCAATTTATTGCTGAATTTAATGTGAAACGGAACATATATTATGGCTTAGAAGGAACATTGGCCATACCTCAGACGCACCAGTCCTTGAATATAAAGGTAAATCTCCTGAGGGCAAGGTGAGCAAGCAGAGCTGGGTTTATTATTCAAACTTTTTGAGCTTGCAATGATGGGCTAGAAATCTCATGAAAACGATTTATTGGAAGATTTCTAATACTTCCTGCTTCTGCTGGGGCTGGAAGTACCACAAGAACTACATTTCTGTGGTATTTTGGTATTTCCACTCATGGCCCCAGCTGGAAATAAGAAGGGAAGAGGCAAACACACTTGGAAATGGTGGGGTTTTGGTCATCTTCCTTTTTTTAGAATCATAGGAAACATTTTTTCTAAGTCCACTTTGAGGCAACATATCTGGGGAGGAATTCACATTCTAGCAGATGTTACATAAAATTATTACTTTTGAGTTACATAAAATCTGCACTTTAGGTTGGAATTTTATGAAAAATGCCCCTCTAGCTTACTGGTTTATATGAACTCTACATAGTTCTGCAACATAAGAATTTCACGATGTCAGTCATGCATAATAATAATATAACAATCTAAAATAATAATGTAATAAATCCACTCACTAGTCATAATGGGCCAAACTCTGGCAACCCTTTGTAAAAATGTGCTGCAAACACATGTTCAAAAGTCTCTTGGCTCAGTCCCACTGGCCTCAAGCCAAGAAGTTATCTAATGGCAAATCAACAGACAAGTGTCACCAGAAATATCTCATAGCTAAACAGCTCTGCTGTGAGCATAAGTTATTCCATTTCAGATGTGGAAAGATTTAATTGGGTTCTATGCAATTAACAAACCTCAATTATGAGTAATTTGTTAGTCATGCTTACTTTTGGTTAAGCCTTGCTTTTTTCCTTCTCGCAGCTCTCCTTCTTGAAACACCTGCACGTAGATGCATGGAGGGGGAACGGTGGTTCTGGCCAGAACTCTGATAAAATGTCTCCTTGGTACAGATTTTAATTGTTTCTATGAAAACAGCTGCTCTCCTTGGAGAATGTGCCCATGGGCAAGGCTGTTTTCACTTGTAACAAAAGCCTGAGGAGCTGCACTGACAAGAATTACCTGCTGGAACCAGTGAATCAGTGTGTCCCCAACCCAGCCTGGTGCTGCTCCCCATCTTGCTAACCTGGTCAACCCTGCATCAGTGCTGGGCAGGTCTCAGTCACCTCTGGGGGAGAAATGGTCTGCTCTGCCTCTCATTTGGACATAGTCAGAGCTGGGGCAGCAGTCCAGGACAGGGTAGATGCTTTTGAACCATCTGGTGGAAAACACCTCCATGCTGTGCTATATACCCTGCTTCCACTGGGAGTGTACCTTGTGCTTTCCCTCCAGCTCTCCCATTACATGGTGCATATCTTGAGCCATCATTTACCTCTTGAAATTTTAACCATATCAGCTTTCTAAATACAGGCCTGTCTCATATTACTGCTCAACAAAAGCCTTTGGAATCAACAGAGGATGAATTTTATTCATCTGCTTCAATCTATACATGAAGATAATTGCAAAAAAAACTAGAAACAAAGCAATTTGACTATGAAGAAAGAATTCTGAGACTGAAAGCCAGGGTTTACTGGAGAAAAGATCTTACAGATGCTGATTGTGTCCATGATGGGACAAAGAACAGCAGTTCCTCCCAACTTAAACTCAGACTGTTCATTCTACACAGTCAGCTGTCCTGGAGTCTATGTAAACTTGTGCAGAGGAGCACAGGTTTACACAGTGTCTTCACTACTGAAGGCAACAGGTTCTGTTATAGATCAAAATTTAATTTATTTCAAACTCTTCAGTCTGAGGCAAACATCATGGAAGTCTCAAGTTCTTTTTCATTAAGGACATAACAAAGAGGGGCAGGTTACCTGGACCTTAAAAGCCAAAACCTTACTAGGTTTTACACAAAAATAAATTTAATCTTTAATGGAAAAACATCTAAAGGTTTTATTCCTGATAGAGCAGTTATTTCCAATCAAAAAAGAAGTCTGTCACAAAAATTCACAGTTACCAAAAACTATCAGAAATATTTAATACTCTTATGAGCATAACCAGAGAATAATTAAGCTCTGGAAAAGAAATCTCTGCAGCAACAGTGGTTATGTGCTATGTCCTCATTTGCTGGGGTGAAAACTACAATCTAAGAAGAGAACTTGCAGATTTAACATAAAATAACAGCCAGGGAATATAAATAAAATGTAATATAGCAAATGGGGAATAATTATTTTGTGGATTTATGACACCTGTTTCCCTGTTCCATATTCAGGACTGTTAAGGGAAAAGAAAAAGGTACTCACAGAGGTGAAAAGTTCTCATAATTCTTTGTTATTATTATTTTTCAATTAATTTCTAAATATATGCTTACCACACAGCTCTTTATGAAGTAAAAAAGGCTGAGCTATAAATAATATTTCCTCTTCTGGGAGTTATTTTAAGTTGAACATTTTTTCTGTTGTCAGAAATGGGAAAACACAGAAAATATGCAGGTTTGGATTAGTTTTAGTCTAGGATCTTGCTTTTAATTAGATTTTTTAAAAATACTGATAGTGGTCTTGCAAAAAAAAATGGCACCAGAAGGCCAAGACCCATCTGGAATTAAATCTGGTCAAGGATGTCAAGTACACCAAGAAGGGCTTCTTCAAATACATCAATAACAAAAGAAAAACAAAGGACAATGTGGGACCATTATTAAATGGAGGGGGAACCCTGGCAACAGAAGAGGCAGAGAAGGCAGAGTTACCAAATGCTTTCTTTGCATCGGTCTTCACTGACACCAGCCCCCAGGGATCTCTGACCCAGGAAACCATGATAAAGGGATGTTGGAAGGAAGACCTTTCCTTAGTCATGGAGGATTGGGTTAGAGAATTCCTAGGCAAACCTGACATCCACAAGTCCATGGGCTCTGAGGGGATGCATCCACAAATGCTGAGAGAGTTGGTGGACACCACACCCAGGCCACTCATGGTCATCTTTGAAAGGTCATGGACATCAGGAGAGGTGCCTGAGGACTGGAAGGAAGCAAATGTTGCCCCAGTCTTCCAAAAGGGCAAGGAGGAAGACACAGGGAACTAGTGGTCAGTCAGCCTCACCTCAGTCCCTGGAAAGGTGATGGAGCACTTCATTCTGGAGGCCATCACTATCCACATGGGTGACAAGAAGGTGATCAGGAGTAGTCAGCCTGGATTCACTGAAGGTAAATCATGCTTGACCAGTCTGATGGCCTTCTATGATGAAACAACTGCCTGGAGGGATAGGGGAGAGCAGTGGACATTGTCTACCTCGAGTTCAGCAAGGCTTTCAACAATGTCTCTCACAACACCCTCACAGGCACACTCAGGAAGTGTGGACTGGGTGAGTGGACAGGGAGGTGGTTTGGGAACTGGCTGAGCAGCAGATCCCAGAGGGTTGCACAAGGTCTAGTGAGAGGCTTGTCACTGGTGGTGTCCCCCAAGGATCAGTACTGGGCCCAGTGTTGTTTAACTTTTCATCACTAACTTGGACGAAGGGGCAGAGGCCTCCTGACAACACAAAGCTGGGAGGAGTGGCCAAAACCCCAGAGTGCTACACAGCCCTTCAGAAGGACCTCAACAGGCTGGAGAGGTGGGCAGAAAAGAACAACCTGAAATTCAACAAAGGTGAATGCAGGGTCCTGCACCTGGGGAAGAATAACCTGGACCAGTACAGGATGGGGGTGATCTGCTGGGAGCAGCTCTGCAGAGAAGGACCTGGGGGTCCTGGATGACAACAAAGAATGACAAAGTTATCCTGTAGTACATTTGGAAGACCATTGACAGCCGGTCAAGGGAGGTGATCCTGCCCCTCTATTCAGCCCTTATGAGGCCACATCTGGAGTGCTTTGTCCAGTTCTGGGCTCCTCAGGACACCAATTCAGAGCTCCTCAGGATGAGGGAGACATGGAGCTACTGGAATGGGTCCAGAGGAGGGCTACAAAGACCATGAGGGAATGCAACATCTCTCATATGAGGAAAGACTGAGGGAGCTGGGCCTGTTCAGAGATGACTGAGAGGGGACCTCACAAATGTCTCTCGGTCTCTGAATGAGGGTGTCAAGAGGATTGAGCCAGGCTCTCACAGTGGTTCCAAGCAATAGGACAGGAGGCAGTGGGCACAAACTGATGCACGGGAAATTCCACCTGAACATGAGGAAAAACTTTTTTACTGTGCAAGTTCCCAAGCACTGAAACAGATTTCCCGGAGAGTCTGGGAAGTCTCCCTCACTGGAAATATTCAAGAACAGTCTGGACACAATCCTGTGCCATGTGCTCTGGCATGACCCTGATTGAACAGGGAGGATCAGATGACCCACTGTGGTCTGTTCCAACCTGACGCATTCTGTGAAATCTGTGAGTCTGTGAATTTGTGATTCCCTCAAATACATTCAGGTAGGTACACAGGCTTCTATACCAATTACCAGAAACACGCTAAAGGGATTAACAGCTCCTGCCTTATTGCCTCTTCCACCCAACTTCCCTCTGACTGGTTTCTAAGCGCAGTGTCTCATATCACAGCAAGTCAAATACTGTTATAATCACTCCATTTCCACCGCCAGTGGTGACTCTGGTACCAGCAGGTTGCACACTTAGCACTGTTACAGTTAGTGATGGGTGAGCTCCCAGGCAGCAGCGATAAACCCCTGAGACCTTGCCCTGCCTCCCAAGGAATGCAGCAGGGTCACGGCTTGAGTGGCCTCAGATATTACAGACGGGCACCCTGGAAAGGCTTATCAATAAATAAAGCCATTACTTTAGTGCTTAATTAAACCCGAGGGACAAAATCCTCCCTCCACTAACAAGCAGGGAAGAGGGATAACTGCTCTATTTGTGGATGCAGGGAAAATGCCATACTTATAAAGAGGTCTGTGGAATTCACACTAGGCCAGTAATTTTTTTCAGTGTTTTTGAGTGCCAGTGCTGGTTCTTTAATGCACAATGAAGTTCTTGCAAAAGCAAACACGTTTTCAGAACAGATGCCAGGGGATGGGTAGACAGTAGGACACAAGGGCTCTAGACTCCATTTTCTGCCCAAATGCTTGCCCCTGAACTCTCAGTAGTCAAGTAGCTTCGTGAATTACTTTAACCTTTGCTTCTCAGAAAACACACTTTACTTTGATCTTTGAACCATGATCAATAGAAGGTGCAGAATGGCAGGGAAGAATTTTTCAGCTCAGGGGGAAACAATGTAGTTCAAAATGCTCAAATAGCCTTAAAAAGCTCCCAGTACAATGTGTCCGGAAATTGCAGACCAGTTATTTGCTTCTTCCTGATGGTTTAAAATAGTATCACAAATTCAGTTCCCTGTCTTCATTCTGTGGGATAAGAGCAAGACCTGTATATGACAAGGACAATTCCTTGTAGCAGCAGAATTTGCCTGAACACAGACTGAACTTGATCCCCTGTCCTACAGCTACAATAAAGTGGATGCAGGTGCCATATGACTACACTGTCCATCACATTATTCCAGAAGTTCCTACACATAAATAATGAAAATTTAACAAACAGCTACATCAGCTGAGTGGCTTCCAAGATGCATTGGTCTACCACAGGAAAAATGTACTTTTTGCAGCAGAAATAGCAGCATTTCACAGTCACTCAGGGAGGTTGTTTCCAAGAATAAGAGCCACAGACATGTGTACAAATTAACTGGTAATAAACATTCTGATTTTGGTTACAGTCACTGGGCCAAATTCTGTTTGACACTATATCTGAACCATCTTCAGAGTGGTTTGCTCCAATCCTGAAAATTACTGCCTAGATCCACAGGTGCATTAAACTGATGCCATTCATTCTATTCTAATGGCAAACACATACTGCAGTAGTGGGTTATAATAACTAGTTCACTTATTTTTCTCCATTAAAACATCAGGTTGGCCATATTCCTTGCTTAACCATGTTGAACACCCCTCAGGTTTGCATCCACTGAAGGTCACTCAAAGATGCTACAGCTCCTTATCTGTTTTTCACTCTGGGGTAGAGTCCAGTGCTCGCCATCTCACCCCTGCCCAGCAGCCAGAGGAGCTCAAAGATGCTTTTACAGCCCAGGAAGAGAAGACAGCACTGGGTGATGTCCTCTAAGTACATATTCAAAAACATCATCACATTTACAAACAATTAGTTCTTGTAGTGCCATGCTGGGAGTCAAGACTTTGCTGCAAGTGCTTGGACATCTGCTGCCTGCATCACTGCTCCCTATCTAATCCTCCAGGCAGGTATGGAGGAAGCAGAGAACTCCAGTATTTACTGAAAATCAAGCAACAGAGAGGTGAAAGGAAATATTTTGGCTCTAAACGGATCCTTGTGATGGACAGCAGAATATACTGAAGGACAGAGAATGTAAATTGCATCCATGACCCAAATGAACACAGCTGCTCTCTTTTTCTGTAACCCAGTGGTGGGCACTCCTCTCAAACATCTTCCTAGTAAATACAAACTCAAACACATCTGTAGCATCTGTATGTGCACAAGCCAGACCCATCAGTGAGGCTCATGCCATGCCAGTTCTCAAAGTGTTGACTTTGATGATGTGAGAAGGACCCAGCAGCAAAGGGGAGGAGGAGAGCAGGGAAACCAAGAGTTTAATACATCAGTGCTGTGTAGGGGTGGGATGGGTGGCACAGAACCAGGTTTTGCTCTGCTTCTCTCCTCACTAAAATACTGGTGGCAGGACAGATGTTGCAGCTAAGGCCAGTATTAAAGCAGCTAAGAAATTGTCCTCACAGCCTGCAATTCACTTTTCAGCTTCTACACAATAAACACAATGCCAGGGTTTACTAGATGAGTATCTCACAGCAATTGCCAACTTTATCAGCCCATGTCTTTCAAGAGATAAGAAATTTTAGCATCTACTGACCTAAAATACCTGCTGAAGTTTAAGCTGACATTTTTCCCTCCTGTTTGCCCAGACTGTAAGTATGCACAGCTCAGCTGTGCCAAGCACAGCTCAGCCAAATGGCATTATCTCTGCTCCTTACTGGGGTGTTATCCACATCTTATGCCACACTAAACCATAACAGGGTACATTTTGTGCTGGCAAAGCAGGTATTTGAAAGATTTTACATCAATGCATTCTATTTGAATACTCTTAGGTACAATTAGGGAATGATGAATTATTAGCAATATTTTTGTGGAAAGCCAAACAATTCATGATGGCTGAAAAGTGGTTAGAATATGTCAGGACATGTTTTTTATTCATAGTCCAGAGGTGGAGCAAAGCAATTATATTTCCTGTACTGCAATCAGACTTTCATCTTAATTTAGATTGTATGTAATAACTACATACCTTCATCTCACAAAATTAGTGTGAAACTAGTAATCTGTCTTTGTGTAACTGGATTCCACCAGAATATCCTATCAGTATTTGGTTCTTTCAGGGCACAGTGGAAGGCAGCTCTCTCCATTCTGACCTGATATAAACAATAGTTCAGCTCCACAGCAAAGTTGACCCAGATGACTGCCAGCAGTCCCTTCCAGAAACAGTTCTGTGATTCAGAAATGAACAACAGATGATCCTTGTCTGGCTCTAGGTTGTGTGTCTTCTGATGAATTCCTTTATATTTTTGTTCAATTGCTTATAGTTGCTTATAAATCAACAAAATATTTTCTTAAAGTCAGTGCAAACACATGGCCATTTCTGGCAATGTATTACAACAATTTTTTGGAGCTATACGAAGGATATATTTGATATCAAAAATATTAAATTAATCATATAAAATATGTCAGTATAGATATTTAAAAATTATTGATTCACAAGAACATTCAGTGGTGTGGTACAAAACATCCCGCTCCTCCCAAATCAAATGTTTTGAGCTTCAATAACAGATGCCCCTACCACTATTTGTCTTAATTTTAAAATTCCTTACACCCATGAATTTCTAGTATTGTAGTTCTTATTGCCTCTTTTTGGTTACTGTTGTTGTTATATACTCTATATGAAACATGGTCTTCAAGTGTTGATTTTTTCAGACTGAAGTTTGTGAGAGCAGCCCTCCACCATGGGACAGTGGCCCTTGCTGTATTCAGTTCACTGTAGTGTGCTAAAATATGGCAATTTATGCCAATGGGAATAATGGGCAGCTCACTCAAAGCATTATTCCTATAAGAACTGTGCATGAGAACTTGTCTGCAAGCAGCAGATTCAGAAAGATACTGCACAGGTCTGTAAGTAACATGTTCAGTATCTCAGCCTGCTGCTGAAGGAGGCAGGAGGAAGGAGATACATGTTCTAATTTTTTTTTTTTTAATCCAACCAACCATCATATCATCTCACTGTTTTTTGCTTCAGGAAATCAAGTTCCAGATCAGCCTGACAACATCATCCCCATGTCAGGGTAAAATGCCATTAAGGATGAAACATGAGTTCCCAGCATAACATTTTCCACTCTCTTTCCTAATGCAGTAGTTCTTTCAAACATGCTCTCGTGGCCATAAAAGGTATCTTTGTCAATGAGATAGGAGCTACTAAGCTCCTCTGACAATTCAACTTTCCAATCCTCAAAAGCATTGCTTGACTTTGGATATTTCTACATCATCTCTCTTTCTGTTTTTTTTTTTCTGCAGGGTCTGAGATGATGCTTCACTAAAACACTGTACAGCTTGTGACTGCTGGGCACCTAGAAAGTGAGTACACAAGCAAACCATAAACATTAAATATTACACCCATAATGTAGTATTAGTTGCTTGTGAAGCTGAAGGTGAATCTCTGAAGGTTCTTATACTTCCTGGCTCTTATACTTCCAAATATTTTCAGATGAGAGTGTTCTAATAACTGGTTTCATTACACAGCTTTAAGCTATATGCAGTTCTGTGCTGTTATGTTTTAAAACTTCACACACTCCTTGGTTTAAAAAGTAATGCCTATTCTATTGTTTCCTGCTTAGCCCTTTTTCCTCTTGTCTTTACTGTCTTTATATTCTATGTAGAAATAAACACAGACTCTTCCTTCTGTGCCCTGTGACTGCAGCAAAAAAAGGCACTACATCCCAGCCAAGACCAAAGACTCCTCTGCCAGCCATCTTTCCTTGTAGAAGTTGACATGCCAGAAAGTTTGAAGGTAGAGCCAAATAGAAAAGGTCTGGTTTGGCTGGCATAACTAGAAAGCATGCCAAGTCATTGAGGTGACTGTACACATATAGAAAAATAAATACATAAAATGATATATAGGGTCACTTTGACCACTGCAAAAGCATGCCAAAATATTGTCACTGTCTTGGCTCTGCTGTTTTAATGGGTTTTGCAGCCCAGCCAAAACCAGGACCTCCATTAGCAGCTTCATTCACTTGCCCTTCTCTGTGCAGGCAGAGCAACAGAGCCATTCAAACCCCGGGTGCTCAGCATAGCAAACTCCTTGTTTGTAAAGAACAGGGGCTCTGGTACGAATCCCTCTGCTTACACTTTCTGGTTTTCTCATTTTTAAGAGAGCAATGAACCTCCTGATGCCTGGAAGACTCAGAAAGGGGTGCAGCTAGAAATGTCAGGAGGTCAGCTGTGTCCTAGCACTTTCCTTTCAGTATCTCCATAAAACAGTCTCTTCCTGTGAGAAATCTTCACTCCAGTTACTTATCCCTACTGGTTTAAAAGCCCCATGAAGACATTTGACTTTGTTTTCCCTGCTAACCTGACACTACCACCCTTCCTCCTCTGCTTTTCAAGGAAGGTACATGCTGGGCACAATGACATTTTCCTTCTCAGTGAGGCTACCAGGTACCAGAATGATAAGAGATAACATAAGAGTGACACAATACGTGGAGCAATGCAGCAACAGGAACACCTCACTTTGTTCCCATTGGACTAATCTGATGAATATTCTGCCAGGTGACTTCTGCAAATGCATTCAGTGAGCAACCCACATTCACCAGAGTTTCACTCAGGGCTGGAAACAAAGGGAGCAAAAATTTCTTGGTGAGTGACCCAGGTCACCAACGCCGCCCGGGCCAAGACGCTGGGATATCCGCGTCTGCTCCGGCTGCCACCGCCGCTCCTGCGGGGACACAGCGGGGGACACCTGGGGGGGACACCTGGCGGGGCCTGGGGCTGCTGCCAGCGCGGCCAAGGCACAGCCCTGAAAAGCTCAATGACTTCCACAGGTGGCTGCCTGTGCTCCCTATGAGCCAAGGCTCCCGCCTTAAACACAGGGCTGGTAAATCAAAGCCTGTGTCCTCAACGTCCCCGACAAACAGGGAAGGCTTTGGGCAGCACTCGCCAGGAAAGCAAGATTTCCTCCATGCTTCAGCAGGAGAGGAAAGTATACTTCAAAATCAAGGGATTTTCTATCTCTTCCAACTGAGATGTGGCTTCCAACTCCATTTAAAGGTGGTGCTTTCTCTCTCATCCCTAATAGATTAATCAGAGTTGATACGTGAAGTTGTGGGCTAACAGTATAGATTTTACATTTCCAGATGAATGACAGACTCCTCAAACACAGGTGACAAGCAAAATTCTAAACCTCCTAAACAGTTTCTACCAAAAATACAGAAATCTTAGAGAAATTAAACATATGTAGTTTAAAGAGCAATGCCAATATCTAAACTGCTGCTCAGTTTATAGTTTTCAGGCCACAGTTTCTAAACAAACATTTGAACACCTTGGCTACACAGTCCCTGAAGTATCATAGTGTGTTACTGCAAGCAGATTTTCTTTCATGCCAGAGAAAGAGAACAAAAGGTGAAGAAATATTCTTTTCTTAATAGGTCACAAAAATTTTTCTGCTCTGGGGTCCAACTTCTCTATGTGCCTCAACATCCAACCCTACAAGCAACACAGGGTGATGGACAACTTGTCCTAAAACAAATGCCCATGACAGCTTGAATGAATCAACCTGGGAACAGCTATTTCTCTCCACTGAGGCCAAGCAAATAGATTCAACACCTGACTTCAAGATGTCAATAGTTATGTGGTATGAGTGCATTAGAGAGCCTAAGAAGCCATTACACTGAGTGAATATTTCTATGAGGGATTTCACAGAAAGCTTTTTTCTTCTCCCCAGTAAAGGACACAGAGAACCCAACCTTTCTCCTAAGACCTGGAAGATCAATAGAGGGAGCTCCCCACACACTCTCCATCCCAAAGGACTGCTGCTGTCACCTACCCTTGGCCATCAGGCCTCCTCAGACCAGCATCTGTAAGTTACTGCATATGCACAGAGGACTGTGCAGGAATAAAGGGCTTTAAGAGAAAACAATCCATCCCTCCCTTTTTCCTACGAGCCAGAGAAAGAATATGGAAAGAATGTGCAATGAACTCTGGAAACTGAGTGCAATGACTTCAGATAACAACACTTCAGATCACCAAAGCTCTTCTAGGCTCTGCAGCAGGGTAGAGTGTGCTGACTAGACCTCAGCTCCCTTCGGGACCTTGAAGAATCAGGAAACTCCAGCTGCACTGTGGTGTATTGTGTTTGGGACAGTTGGACAATCAGCACACTTTAGGCAGGCTGTGGGAAGTTTTCTATGGGAAGTTTACTCTTATACTAGAGGTAGCTGGTGTTACTTGCCTGATACAACTTCAAATACTGTGATAGAAACATGCAAAGCTTGGGAAGATCTACAGGGGGTTTGAAAAATATCTTCAGTCATAGCTTGGGAACAGAAGGAAGTGATTTTCATTAAGATCTTCTAAATTTACCTGGCTGCCAGAACAGGGCATTACACAAAAGAAGACTTGAAATCCATGTTCTAAGGGTGAAGTTTGTCCACTGAAGGACAGGGAAGGGATTTCTCACACTGAAGATAGCACCTGCAAGGGCTGTGGAATAGGTTACCATTTCCCTTGATTCCTAACAGTGAATTTCCAACTGGTTGTTAAAAAACAAAACAAAACAAAACAAACAAAAAACAAACCAACCAACCAAATTAAAACTCCAAAAACAAACAAACAAACTCCCTAAAAAACCAAACAAAAAACCAAAACAAAAACTGAACAACCAAAAAAATCCTAAACAAACAACAACAAAAAACTCCACACCAACAAAACCAAAACAAACAAAAAAAATTTATAAAAATAAAATTATTCTGAATGCTTACAAGGCATCAGGATGGGATATGAACAGCTGGGGTCTTCCAGGGCCTTCAAAAGAAAGAAGTTTACATTGGAAGGACTGAGATTTGTTAGGTCAGAAGGTAGTGTTGGAGATACCAGACATGCTTTGGAAGACACAATTCCTCAGCACTTATCTAGAGAGCAACACAGGGTAATTAAGACAAGCAGATGTCATGTACTCTTCATTCAGCCTAAGTGTGGTGGAGGGGCTTCCTCTCCTTTCAATCCTCTGTCATTCCTAACAAAAATGTCTTTGAGAGGAAATTATTTTTAAGACAAACTTCAATAGATTTGTCTCACCTTGTCATGTAAGAATTCTGGAGTTTTGAAAAGAAAAACTAGACCCCTGAACTGCAAAGTGCAAGTTGCCCCTTTGCACCAGGATGTCCCAGGCTGCATGATGCAGGAGACTCAACAGAGTCAGCATGAAGTCATTTTGTTCCCATCTTGTGAGGCTTGAGACAGACCAGTTTCACACAGCCTCTGCTGAAGACATAGATATGAGAACCCTGAGAAAAATCAATCTGCCCTTATAATCTCCCAGTCCTACAGAGTTTCATTTTTCAAATAATTACACAGCAGAAGTATTCTCTGGAATCCTGGTTGGTCTGTTAGGGCTTCCTTCACCACCATGATAAATAAGTTATATGCAGAGCTATTACAGCTTTCTTTCTGTGGGAGAACAAGGTTTGAGAAGTTTAACAGCATGTCCTAAATCTTTAACTCATGACCTCTATTGCTTGTTTGGTTTTTATTCCAAATTGAAAGTACTTGACAGCTATTCTGATCTCAGGCTACTGATAATGTGCCTGCAGCTGAAATGTCACCCATTTTAAGGGGGTTGGGTATAGATATCAAAAGCAAAACAATCACTTCTCTCTGTGACTTGATCTCTGGGGCATCCAACCCAGATTGAACATTATCTGAAGTATTCAGCGAGTGCTTTCACAGATGTGCAGCTCCTTTTGAAGAACTGTCTCAAGCATCTTTTAAGCCTTGAGTATAAAATAAACTTCAAATCTGTTACAGCTTGAACAAAAAGCAAAGCTGGCAGTTATTCTTTCCTCTGAAGACTTCTGTTTATTGTAGAGAGTTTTAACCGTGTTTTAATTTCAGAATTTTTAAAATATGTATTTGCTGAGAAATAAACTTAGATGACTTAACTGTAAATTAAACCTGAGTTGCCTGGCTGCTACCCCAGGGATCTACCAAGAAGGTTGACTCTCTTACAAATTCAGCTGCATCTCCCTGGCCGCCCTATAACCAGGAAAAACTCTGTTTATATTTCTCAAAAAATACATATATCTGCTGGCACAGGGATCAGCAAGTCAGAGCTTGCACTGCTGGATTTTCTGCCCCAAGGAGTCTCACATGGCTGCTGTCCGGTGTGGTTAATCCACACAGGTACAGCCTGGAAAAACACTTCTGTCTGTGTAGAAAATCCCCTGCATCTGTACTGAGCAACAGAACTGAGGCAGACAGTTAGATGCTGTGCAGTAAACTACATCCTGGAAAGGCAAAAGAATAATCCAAAACAAAATCAGCCAGTATA
Source organism: Dicaeum eximium (assembly GCA_013396995.1). Classification (NCBI taxonomy): domain Eukaryota; kingdom Metazoa; phylum Chordata; class Aves; order Passeriformes; family Dicaeidae; genus Dicaeum; species Dicaeum eximium. The sequence goes on along the minus strand of VWZP01004026.1, from coordinate 136,589 downwards.
TCTGTGGGAGTGGCTGAAGAGGGAGTGGTGTGGGTGGGAGGGGTGACAGGAGAGCAAGTGTGTAAACACTACATTGGATTTGCAGGTAGGTCTGCACCCTAAGGCATTCCCCCTCACCAGAGACAAACACAATAGCACATTCTGAGTTTTAAAGCCTTTTTTTTTTTTACAAAAAATAGATGTGGTAGATGAACAACATAAAGTTCAGCAGCACAGAAAGTAACCAGGTGAGTCAGCAAAAACTGTACTATTTGTTTAAAATAACAGATCATTGCGTGTCAGTCAGAGCATGGCAAATGGGAAGGATCTGAGTGTATTCCCACCTGACCCAGACCTGGCAGAAGTTTTAACCATCACTGATGAGACTAAGTTGGACATAATAAGCATGTAAATGATAGCCCAGGGTACACTAAGTCAGCAATGGCTTTGTGTGTAATAATGATTAATGAACACTAGCACACATCCATAAGCTCTCTGAATTACTAACTAGCAGGGGAGAAGATGCAGCCCTTACAAATCCACACAATGGCACACTGCAAATGACTTGGCTGCTCCAATGAAGAAAGCTCAGCATCAACCACTACAGACAAATGAAGCATATGACTAAATTTCAGCAGAAGTCTCTGCCTCCACAACAGGCAGCAAAAGTTAGAGATCCAAGGGAAGTGTTTTGAATGAGCATAGATGCAGCAGCAAACATGTGATGTGGTGTGGTACACAGCACTGTGGGTGCTTCTCTTATATCAGGAGGGCAGTCACAGGCTACTGAGAGAAGCTGCACCATTATCTACAGTGTCTGTACTATCCCAGTCACTTTATTTGCAATGTCTGCAGCCACCTGAAGAACTAAATTCGGAAACTGCCTGTAGAACCAAGTTTGCATATCACAGATTTGTTTTGGCCTTGGGTAGCTCATTTAAGTGATCCTGCACAACACCTTTTTCCAGTGATCTGAACATAACAAAGGTGTATTTCTCTTTGGTGCTTTTATGTCCAGTGGCAAATAAACATCTTCTGTGGCAAAACCCAGCCAGGTCAGAAACAATGAGAGAGACAAAGCTATCGAGATAACATATCTTACACACAGTACTGAGAGTTTACATAACAGGTTGATAAGAAAGGCAATATACAGCAAACCCCAAGAGGTCTCTGGAGACCTGAACTCTCAGTGCTGATGAGAAGAAGCCAGAAAGATGTTGAGATGGCTCCAATCTTTATATGCCTACGAGACCAGGGACTTCCTGAGAAGCAATCCAAGAGTAGACAGAGTGGGGGAACCATGTATGTCTTTGTCACTAATCAAGTGAAAATCAAGTTCCAGACAGAAGAAATTTAAAAAAAGAAACAACAAAACCAAGCTTATTTTCTTTTAGCAACAGCAATTTTTCAAGCCAGGAGACTAGACTGACACTTTCACCATCAGTGCAGTCATCTAGACAAGGGCCTGGTGTTCAGTGGGGCAGTGTGCCAGGAATCTCAGTGCTGGCAGCAGGAAACAGCAGGACCCATGGCTAGCTGCCACCTGCAGTGATGGGACTGGTGATACTTTTAGGTGTGCAACATGTAGGTAGAGAGAAATTGAGGTTGTGGTTAATGCCACAGGATCCAAGAGATGTGTTCAGCTCACAGCATCGCGCCTCTCTGCCTTGCATGTTGCAATCTTTTTCCTCTTTTTTTTTCGTCTTTTTTCGTTTTTTTCCTCTTTTTCAGCTGCCTCACCTATTTAGTCTATGCATGGAACTGCCATTGCTAGTCCTATGCCCAGAACTATTTCACTGTTGCCTAGGGCCTTTAATAACAGAAAATAATAATCATAATCTTAGAAACCACAACTTTAAACACAAATTGATTTCCAGAGATGCTTGGTCAGTTTTTACTTCCTCTGTGTGTGCAGCTCCCTCAGTGTCAGCATCAATTCTAAGTTTGCTCTGGTTGGTAGAAGACAAAACTCTGTGTATAGAAAAAGGAGTTTTTCCCATAACACTCCATTTTTGTATAAGTAAAGTAAGAAATGTAAAAGACTTCAAAAAATATTGGTGGGGGAAAAAAATGAAGGAAGAACTTAGTCACCAGGGTATGAAAAAACTGCTTTTTCTAGACATTCTGGTTGACTTCCAAGCTGCATCTGACAGCTAGAGAAGCACAGTCCATCATGGCTGTTTTTCCATTTCAAGTCCTTTCCCTGAAGCCCTTCATTCCGTAAAACATTCCCTCTCAGTGTCCCCCACACTTCATGCTACTCATGAGTGGCTTAAGTGATGCATCTGAGCTGTGTAAAACACAGCTTTGTACAAGCCTGACACCAGTGACGGATGGAGGGATGCAACACTTTTTTTTCCTGCAGATGTGGTGATTTGGGAAATGCAGAGATGCTGAATATGTGCCACTAGATCCATTAGTCTTTGCAAAGAGTACTGAGTATGCTCAAGTGTGCACATGGTCATTTAGAAACATGCACAAACAGAAAAAGATTAGGAAAAATTGTAGAGCTTTCCTTTCCTAACCTCATCTTTCAGCTATACCTTACCAACCAGAGAGGAGTGGATACCCTATAGCTTGGATGGGGGGGGATTTATTTTCCTTTTAAAGACAACAGACATTTTTTTATTTATTCATCCTGTATGTTCTAGCTTTAGCAATAGCCAGTATCGTGTCAGACTTTATTGAAGACCTTCCACTTAGGTTAAGAATTGCCATACTCCATCAGGTCACAAACTTCTTAGTCTAGTATCTAGCTTTTAAGACTTACCAAGATGTTTCAAAGGAAATTCATGAAAATCCCAGTCATAATAAAATTATGGAATAATCTATTTCTAAGATGCCATCTCCTTTTTAGCTGTTTGCTTGTGTCCTTATTATTCCTGCTTTCCATTTTCAGTATTTATACCAATAATCAAGGTCAGATCCTCACTCATTATCTGAGAGCATTGCTCACCAATTTCAGCTGAGATGTATAATTTCAGGTGAAGATGCTTTCCTCTCCTTATAGTGCACATCATTCCCATGGTATCAAAGCATTTGCTTTTGAAACAGGAGGATTTTTCAGTTGGTTGGGTTTGGACACTGCCAGTTTACCAAAGGACGTCATCGATCTTTCTGCTGGGCTCATTTATTAATTATCAAAGTTCATTTTAAATGCACCATAATTCCTGTGAGTGGTTCATGTACCCTTCCCAAGAGTTGCATGGCACTGTGAGCAGTATAACTCTGCTCACATGCAAGAACTCCTCTCACTGCTCACCTCTTTCTGCAGGATCCCCAGTGAGGATATTCTGCAGCATGGATTGTACCTGTTTTTCTTTCAGCCTGTCTAAACCTAGTCATTTTTCCTTTTTCTTTTGTTTTCTCTTGTTCAATTTCTAATCATTGACAGTGCTTTCTTCTTGTTTTGTAATTGCATAGTTTCTTTAACAGCCTGTTTTGAGGGATTTTGTAAGAGACTTTTTGAAAGGTTTGGTGATCTTCTCCAAAGAGTGGAGGGTATGACATCATTTTAGAGTTCAATCATTCCTTTTCCTTGTCTGCTTACAAAATCTGCCAAGGTGAGGTGGAAGGGACTGAACAGCCATTGTATGCATGCTGGCTGGCATAGCCTCCTCCATCTGATGGTGCTTTCCATGGAAATTGTGGCTGGATTTGGCTGACTTGGAGGGCTATTTTGGCTGAATATTGAGGGCTATTTTTGGAGGGTTTAAAAACCTCAGGGGGCTTACTTTTATACATGTAAATGGTCTTGATTTAAATTTATTAAAGAAATAAAAATATGCCCCCTCTGCTTAACTTCAGTGAGCTTTCACTGAGTATAAAGAAGTGGGACGACTGGAGCAGAAGCCAGGATCCCTGGTTTGTTGGGCTGACTTCTCTGAACCAAGACAGGATCAAACAGGCTGACATGAGATGAGTTGGGGATTGTCAGGCAATGATGATGGCTTGGGGCAGTGAATAAAAGTCCTTTAGATCTTCCATAATCCTTCCTTCCACATTAGGGAAGAGATCAGGGGAGGTGAGGTAGGTTTGGGGGAGGGGTGGAGAAAGGACCAAAGAAGGGAGTTGTGGACTATTTCCAAGCACACAAATGCTGTAATCACAGTCACTACAGGGAAGGCAAGTCTCAGGAACCTTTAGACATAAAGTGACTATAATCTGTCAATCTATAATCTGTCAAAAACTCTCTGTAGTACAGAACATAGAGTACTGAGCTGCTACTCAGTAACTCTGGGTGGAGGAGTTGTCCAGAATTTTAAGTCTTCTCTATTCAGGTGTCTTGGGCTATGGGGACACACGAACAGAGAGAGAAGTACCAGTACAGGCTGGGGGCTGACCCACAAGAGAGCAGCTCTGCAGAGACAGATCTGGGAGTTTTGGTGAATGACAAGATGACCATGAGCCAGCAGTGCCCTTGTGGCCAAGAGTGCCAATGGTATCCTGGGGTGCATCAGGAAAAGTGTGGCCAGCAGGTCGAGGGAGGTGATCCTGTCCCTCTGCTCGGCCCTAGCAAGGCCACACTTGGAGTGCTGTGTCCAGTTCTGGGCTCCTCAGTACAAGAAAGACAAGGAGCTCCTGGAGAGGGTCAGCAGAGGGGTCTGGAGCATCTCTTACAAGAAGAGACTGGGGGAGCTGAGCCTGAGAAGAGAAGACTGAGAAGGGAACTCATCAGCACCTATAAACCATCAGCACCTCTGATCTCAAAGGCAGGTGCCAAGAGGATGATGCCTTTTCACCATCTCTTTTCAGTGGTGCCCAGTGACAAGACAAGGAGCAGTGGCCATGAACTAAAACACAAGAAGCAGAACCTCAGCATGAGGAAGAACTTCTTTACACTGAGGGTGGCAAAGCACTGGCACAGGCTGCCCAGGGAGGATGTGGAGTCTCCCTCTTGGGAGACGTTCAAAACCCACATGAACACAATCCTGTGTAAACTGACCCAAATGACCCTGCCTGGGTGGGGGAATTGGACTGGATAATCTCCAGAGGTCACTTCCAACCATTAGAATTCTCTGATTCTGAGAAAGACATAATTTTGGAGAAAACTAAACTTTGTTGGCTTTTTGCAAGCAAGCAATCTGTACATTGAAATAACAGGCATTTGAGATCATGTCAAACTTTGATTTTATCCTCTAAAGGGTAAATTTGCCACTGTTTGGATGAGAAGAAATCAATTCTAGCAGTTGCATAATTTTCTTTTCCTTTTTTAATGTGGGGCTTCCCAAAAATTAACAAATGGCCTAAGAAACTGAAATATTGTCGTATTTAAATAATAATTAGTGAACAGTTTCCAAAACCAGGCACATCTTCTCCAAATCATCCTCTCCTTATCTTATTATGTGGGAATTCACCCACACTTGAAGGTATTTTTTTGGGGAGATCAGGAACGTCCACCTACTGCTCTATCTTCTGGCAGCAGGAGCCTCTGGTCACAGCTGCTGCTATATCTTTTTCAATAAATTCACATGTTGGCATGTAGAAACTGATGATGCCTTACAGGGCTTGGGGAGCTTTTGAGGAAATTAAACTAAGCATCTTTTGGCCATAGGTGAGAAGGCAGCATGCTGTTATTTTCTAGCTAGACAAAGTGGGATTGCCTGATTATTTTCCAAAAGGTACATGTCTGACTGCAGCATTAATGAAACGGTAAAGAAACGCTAATGCCACTGTTTTCCAGGTTAACAGGTGTGGGTGGTGAGAAAAACATCAGAAATAAATTAGATCAATGAAACTGAGGAATTAAACTGTCATTTTACTTCTGTAGGTGGCCTTTCTGTAGTACATCTCAGACATATTAGCAGTGAAGTAATTTTTCATCTGTCCTTGGAACAGCAGATTTAATCCTCATCATTATCAATCAGGTACTTTTCATTAATCACAAAATGTTTGTTTGTTTGTTTGTTTGTTTGTTTGTTTGTTTGTTTGTTTGTTTGTTTGTTTGTTTGTTTTCAACTATACAAGAAAGATAAGTGGTCATTTCAGGAGCAACAACTCTGATTTTGTCTCAGAAAATGGATGGGTATCTCCCATAATAAGTCTTAACTGAGACTGTGTTACCAAAACAAATACAGCAAGTCCACTGTGTTCTCCTTTCCATCTAAATAGCATTTTTCTATAGTTCTAGTATTTCCTGACAGCACCATTTGGCTCACTGAGAGAGCAGAATGATTCAGTGTAGCTCAGAACCAAACTTCCTTCTACCAAGAGGCACTTGAAAGGTTTGCCAGATAGATAAACTGCAGACTGTACTTCTGTCTGAGGGTATCAGCACATACACCAGCCCAAGTATCAGCAAATTTCAGGATTAAGGCAGGAAAAAAAAAAAATGTAAATAGATGGAGGTTTCAAACAAAATGATACACTTGTTGAATGTAACTTTTTTTTTCTCCTTTTGACAGCTGATAATTTATAACAATCAGCACTAATTTATTCCCCTTTCAAATTCTTATTTCCCTCCTTCTTGCTCCTTTTCTATCCACATGATGCTACCCACAAAATCTACAGCATTATGACAGTAACTCCCACCACAGAGGTGCAAACCTCACCTCTACCAATGGCAGTAATGCAGACCTGAGAAATATTGGTGTGAGAAGGGCAGGAAGCCCCTAGGAGAATATATTTATACCAGCAACTTAGGCACACCTAGTTTAGATCGCTCCACTTTCGGTACCAACTAGAAGAGCACTCCCTGGCTCATGCCACCTTCTGTCCAGGAGCTGTCTGGCAGGAAAAGGCAGGATGTGCATGAAAGCATGCAACAGCACAGGTAAGCAGTCAGCACTTCTGCAGGGCAGTGCCATTTCCTTGGACACAGGGAGCCACCAGGCACAGACAAGGCCGGTGCACACCCAAGCAAGGCGCGGGTGCAAGGGACTGATAGGGACAAAAACGGGGGACAAAGGCAGATAAAAGATATGTCAATATTACTTTGTCTTTAGAGATAGTAAATGCTGTGAAATACATAAGATGATGAAAAGGTAAAACTAATACAATACTTAATTTATGGAAAATTAGCTTCAAATACACGGATTAGGGTAATTAAAAGGCTTTAAGCTGTCAGATGGTAGTGAGGTTGTGGCATGCACTTGTAAAGAGTGCAAACTGCTTTAAAATGGAGCTGATTCAGTTTGAGAAGGTGATTTTCTAATCTGACTGACAACACAAGAGGTTGCTGCATTACTTAGGGCTGCAGGTCCAGGAATGGCCCCATTGAAATGCAAGGATATGTGCAGTGGTGTACCTGAGCAAGACCATCTGAAGCCCCTTTGCCAAAGAAGCTGACAGCCAGCTGCTTTGCAGAGACATCCTTTTCTTACAGGCCAGCTCCTGCTGGCCCAGGAGATCAGCAAGCAACATCCATATTATTCACCCTTTAATGGACTTAAATTATCAGGCTTTATTCCCTACATCTACATATAAGATTAATAAATCTGTCCTTAAGTCCAAATAAAAAGATATGGTAAATTTTTAATGTATGAAGACACAGTTTAGATTTGATTGGTTCTCAGCTAAAGGCAATGGACTTCCTTGCTCTCTTGGTATGCAGATGCTATTCCCATGTGTACAACCATGACCAGCTTTGAGCCAGCCAGCTTCATTAAGCCACTCCTCAGTAACTCTAATCCTGGTGTTATATATTACCCCTGGGACCAGCAGGCAGAACCTGTCCTTCTCCCAGAAGACCAGTATTTTCTCTCAACTGTTTTCATTTCCATTTTTTAAAGTCCACATGGGAAAAGCTGAGATTAATGTGGCCTAACTCTGTGGCACTAAACCATTTAGCTTTGCTAAAGCTAATGGGAATTGCTTGGGGCTGCAAATGAAGCAGCTCAGGAGCACACCTGATTGTGGGCTGAAAAACAAGCATCCTATATCTTCTGCAATTACCTGATCACAGAAGTTCCATATGGTCTTAAGGCCTTACCTTAAGGTCAGAATTGCACCCTCTGAAATTGTATAAGTGAATTTATAGAGTATCTAAAAACCTGCACTAGTGTAATTCTGCCATAATTGTCACCGCTACTTTTCCCACCCATTAGGCACCTGGACTACCTCTGCTGTGCCATACTGCAAGTTTGTGTGTGCAATGCAGATACAGAACTGGGAAAAAGAATTCTAGAGCTTCTAACAACAGAGGACCAAGAGACTTTTGGTATAACCAAAGCATGTACCAATATTTCAACTCATGTGCTTGGGATACAGGATTCCCTTTCATAAGTTGCTGCTGGATCACCCACTGTCTGGCTCCTCAGCAGCCACTTTGCCTTAGTAAAATCTCCATTACTCCTGTGGAAATTAATCAGGCCACACAAACAGTAATGTTTTTTAATGACTTGGAAATTTTCATGTCCTAAGAAAAATACTTGATAAATTGGTATGACATTCTCTGGAGTGAAGGAAAGCTGTGCTTTGCAGTCTCTAATAGACTGCAAACCAATTAAGAAAATTCAACTTCAGCAATGCATTTTGTTAATTTCTTTGCAAATGATTGTCTTGAAAACATCCAATTGAGACTTCACTTGACATAGATTTTATAGCAGATGACCAGCTCTTACAGCAGAGGGACAGCAGAGCCACAAGCAGCATGCAGAAAGGCTGCAAGCATCTGCTCCTGCAGAGGGCTGAAAGCTTCACCTCTGCCCTCAAATGCAGCCCCTTATATGTTTCATCTCATATGTATTTCACCTGTGAGCCTTCTTGTGACTGGTCAGTACCTGACTCATTGCCTTCAGTATCAGGCACCTGTCCCACACAGCTGGAGCCCATTAGGGAGGAGGCTCCACCACAGCCCTACTCCCAATTACCACAAACTGTGTGCCTGCAACAAGATTTAGGTAAACAAGGAGATAATTACTTCAAAAATACAGTGTCACTAATCTTGGGAGCGTGTCAGGATTTTTGACCAAGTCATCAACAACTGGAGAACTCTTTCCAGAAAGTCAAGCCTGAGTGTGTGCTGTGAGCAGTAAACACCTGGAGCTCACTACACTCTTGAGGCTGCAGTGAATGGAGTAAATTCATGCTGTATTAAAGCCCCAAATTAGACTTTGCACTGTCTACAAAAATGACTGTGAGTACAGGTGTTGCAGGGGAAACCTGGAGAGAAGGAAGTGCTGCATAAACAGGCAGCAGAAGCATGGATGCCTCAGCTTTATCTTTCCAGGCTGATCCAAAACTCACCCCTTGGGTGTACTGCTATCTTCCAACATCTCCCATCCAGCTGCAGGAAGGATGTGAACAGATCCCAGAATAATACAGCACAGGGACAATCTCCTAGATGACCAACAGAGTCAGAAAGGGAAGGAAGCAATTGCAGTGTCTCGCAGATTTTTCCTTCAAAACATTGTAAAATTAGTATTAGTCCACATGAAATACATGTCTTGGTATGTGTTTGTTTTCTTAACATGTTCCAGATAGCTGTAGTGCTCTGTGAACATGTGGTGTATGGTTGTCGAGGCAAATGCTGGGGTTTTCGGGTTGAAAACAGGGTAAATTAGTGCCAAATGTGCCTTTCACTTTCTTTGTGGCAATGCTACACTCTACCCCCATCTCTGAGCCACTTTCAACTGTGCACGAAGGAACAACTGATGTTCTTTTGGTACAACAAGCCATTGCTGAAGCCAGACTGAGCATATACAGCACCTCTAGTCTTTTCTGACAGGAGGTTATGCTTTGCAGCAACCAAGTAGAGCTTAGCTTTTTAAATAGATTTACCTTTCAGCAAAGATTCCTGAGAAGGAGGCTTCCTAAAGGTGCCTTACTTGCTGCAAATGCTGCACAATGTTTAATTTCCTCCAAACTTTCTGCTTTTTGTCTCTGTAATAAAATTCTCCACAGCAGGTAGATGCTTGATCTTGCTGCTTTTAACCAGCAATTTTATTCTGGGTGAAAAAAGTTTGAGCAGCTGGTCAGAAATCTGGATTTCACCAGATTGGTATTTCCATGCAAAATCTAACTTTGTTGTTCAACCTGCTCCACACTGCACCCACTGACAGTCTGGCCCATTTTTTGTGCAAGAAAAGCTGAACTTGAAATAGGAGACACTAAACCATTTCCTTCAAGCAACAGGATCACATACTCCATTTTAGAGACAAGGAAATGAAGCACAAAAAAGAAAAAATTATTTGTCCCAATACAAGAAGACAGGCTCAGAAGGAAATTTTTTAAACGTTATTTTGTTGGTTTTTCACAAGGGATTGTTTTGTCAGCTTGACACTCATATAGTAATGATTTCTATAGCCATGATTTCAGGGAGCTGGAAGATGGAACAATGGAAGATGGAAGGTGGGGGTGAAAGATTTGAGGACTTATTTCCTCCAAAAATACAAAGATGGACATCTAACTGCTAAAGGCAGGCCTGTGATTCTCTTTACTTGCATCTGACTATGGTTCCTCATAAATCCCCTGATTATATCTCAGAACTTTTGTGAAGACATACACAATATTTTCAAGAGGTTGAAATGACCTTTCTCATATCAAGTGGAATTAATTGAGACATGTAATGACAGTATTTTTTTCTCAGAAAATTCCAATTTGCCAGAAGTAAAGCATTATACAGGAAAAAATGTATCCCAAGACCTTATTTTCAAGAGTATTTTATAAAGTTTTGAAATTATCAAAATGAAATGTCTCAGGACTTTTGATACTCAAATTTCTGTTTCTCCAGCTCAGTGCTACTTTATTTAAAAATATAACTAAATTAAATTCAAAGCCTTTACTCAGGGTGGAAAAAAAAATGCTGCCACATCTGACAACCTGTTCTACATAATTTTTGTGAGCATCAATTACATTGTGAAACAAAGAAAAAAACAGATCCTGTAAGCAAAATTCATCACTTATCTGTGTCTTGGGGAGCCAGTTAAAACAGTGCACAATGGGTCTGAGCATTATTACTTGTTTATGAGTAGCATTGTTCAGCAAAACACCATTACTTCAGTAAAAATATGTTTTAAGGAACAGCTGTAGAAAGCCGTTTTTCTGCCATCTGGAAAGAATGAAGCAGACGGATTCTAAGACATGTTTGTGACATTTGTAATGTAGATATGATGCTGTATGCATGCAGAAAATGTGCAGGTAATGGTTTTTCCTTGTGAGCGTATGAGGCATTTCTTGGTGATTTATTGAACTCCTTTTCTGCAAAGGTAAGGAAAAAAAAATTATGAGGGTCTAAGTAGGGGAATAAATCTCCCAAAGGTGCTCTGTGTCCCTCAGTGCAGCACAGCCTGAGTGTCCCACCAAGGTGGCTTTTAGTGCTGGAGTGCATTCAGCCACCATTAATCCCCTGCTCGTGGCAGTCCCGCTGCGCTGCTCACCCCACTCCACACTGACAGCGTGGGGCTGAGCCTACAGGAATGGGGTGCAAGGAAACCAGACCCTTGTGTTCTGGCCATGCTGCTGTGAGTCAGAATGGACCATGGTTAATAAAACAAAAATAAGCATACCATAGGGTAGGTAAGGTCACAGTAAGTGACAAGCTGGGTTAAGACCTGGACAATTCTGGGAAATGTGGTTTTTTCCTGAATAACCCCATAATTGTCTCATCCACCCTGGTGGTACATTCACCTACTTCAGTGGGCATTTACTGTTTCTGTCCTGGAGGCTGCTGGCTAAAGTGATGGCTCTGCTCTCCCTTCCTGCCCCATGCTCATCCCACTGAGGTGTCTGCAGTGAAACACCTGGCTGCAAGAAGGGCACCCGTGGTGTTTCTGTGGGCATGAATGCACAAGTGCATGCTTTCAGAAGATGCAACTCACCATAATGTTTTCCCAGCATCTCCTCCCAGTGCAAGCAAAGCTCCAAGAACAGGCAGTGGAATGGAGGCTGTGTCCAAAACTGACCAAATCTTGTATTTTCCCTACCGAGGCAGAGGCTCTCTCTCCTTTTCCCCTTTGCAGACCAAACCTGAAGCAGAGAGATGAGGGAAACCCACGTGCTGTGCTTACCAGAAGCGGTGTGCACCCAGAAATGAGGCGGGACTGGTGGGAATGGGGCGTGCTGTGACTCCTGCCATTTCTTCTACCCACCCATATTCTTGCCTGTAGCACTTGCCTGACCTCTGCCAGGCTGCAGGAGCTCACAGCATCTCCAAAGCACCATGCTGGGCATCTTGGTGCCTGGCTGCCAGGATAGATGACTTTGATTGCAGGTACCCTTGGCCAAATGCATTACCTGACATGATGAGCTTGTTTAGTGTAAAAACTCGTTTCTGCCCCTAATCAGCAATAAATGTTGCCAAGAATGTGTTCAAGTCGAGGGTCTGTCACCCACTCTAAGGGCTGAACATGGACTTCATCATCCCTATACATCTGTGAGAATATTTTCAAGTGCTTACACACATACATGCAATACAGCATCATAAAATGAAACCAAAACATTCACACATTCTGTGACAGTAGGCAGACATGGGCATTATCAAATAAACTGGCTGCAGTTATAAATATATAATAATATTTAAATTTGCAAATCTGTCTACTTATATCTAAAAGCCATTATTTACTTTGTACATAAAAGCACTTTACATCATACACACATAATAAAGAAATGGAAAATCTGAAATACTCCACAAGCATGGGACCTCATCACCTTCTAAGATTTAAGAAAGAAAAAGTTCACATGGAAAATTTAAACTTGGTCTACCAGGATGGATTAGAAGATCTAAAACATATCAGAAAACTGAATTCTTTTTTTTAACAGTATTCTTTGTATAATATGCTGTAATTCGACAGTGTTACACTTATCACAGTACTTTTTCTAGTGTAATTCAGAAGCATTTTGCAATGGCTATTCTCAGTGTGAACAGATTTCATCTGGTTTACGGTAGGATTTATGTTTCAGAGATACAACAGAGAAATTCTACAGATTGATAAAATGTGATAATCCACTTCTACACATCCTGATTAGTGCTTTTGAACTTCAAGCATCATTAGTTCTTTTTGAAGTGAATTATTTAGAATTGTTAGTATTTGTTGTAATGTTCATCTCATCGTCAAGGATTTAATTAAGTTAAAATTTTTAAATGAGCAGCTATTAAGAGTACACCTTCATGTAACAGTGATCAGTTTAGTGACACGGTGAGCAAAAGAAAGGCCAGAGAAAAAAAAATTTCTGTATCCATTGACAATTTGGCGTCATGTGATTTCTTCCTCATGGTCACCTGAGTTTGTGAAATGTACATGGATGTTCCCTGCTTGAAGATTTCACTTCTGTCCTATTTGGTTGCTCTACATTCCTGAGAGCTCACAGAGAAAGGACTGTATTCCACTCAGTGCTTAAAGGAACTAAATTAAAACTGAGATGAATAGGGGAGGGTGGAGAAACCAAACAAGCAAATCCTGTTTTATAGCTCTAGTTCATCACTATTTCTACACATTTTGTCTCCCGTGTTTAATAATGACTTCTTCTTCTCTGCAGGAAGAGGTAGTCTTTTAGTTAAAGTACATGACCAGCAAATCAGGACACGTAGCTTCTGGTTTCAGCTTTGGCACACTGGTATTTTGGCTTTGGGGAAATTACTTCTGTGCTGGTTTTGGCTGGGGTAGAGTTAATTTTCTTCATAGTGGCTAGCATGGGCCTATGTTTTGGATTTGTGCTGAGAACAGTGTTGATAATTCTGGGATGTTGTTGTCATTGCTGAGCAGGGCTTGCAGAGCATCAAGGCCTTTTCTGCTTTTCATACTGCCATGCTGCTGAGGAGACTGAGAGCACATGGAGGCTGGGAGGAGACACAGCTGGCACAGGTGACCCCAAATGACAAAAGGGACATTCCAGACCATGTGGCATCGTGCTCAGTATATAAGGTGATTGGANGGCACACTGGTATTTTGGCTTTGGGGAAATTACTTCTGTGCTGGTTTTGGCTGGGGTAGAGTTAATTTTCTTCATAGTGGCTAGCATGGGCCTATGTTTTGGATTTGTGCTGAGAACAGTGTTGATAATTCTGGGATGTTGTTTTCATTGCTGAGCAGGGCTTGCAGAGCATCAAGGCCTTTTCTGCTTTTCATACTGCCATGCTGCTGAGGAGACTGAGAGCACATGGAGGCTGGGAGGAGACACAGCTGGCACAGGTGACCCCAAATGACAAAAGGGACATTCCAGACCATGTGGCATCGTGCTCAGTATATAAGGTGATTGGAAGAAGGAAGAAGGGGGGACATGCAGAGTGATGATGTTTGTCTTCCCAAGTAGTCATTACATGTGATGGGACTCTGCTCTCCTGGGAATGGATGAACATCATTGCCCACCCATGGAAACTAATTAAATAATTCTTTGCTTTGCTTTGCTTTGCTCTGCTTTGATTTGCTTTGCTTTGCTTTGCTTTGCTTTGCTTTNTAGTCATTACATGTGATGGGACCCTGCTCTCCTGGGAATGGATGAACATCATTGCCCACCCATGGAAACTAAATAATTCTTTGCTTTGCTTTGCTTGCATGTGTGGCTTTTGCTTGCCCTATTAAACTGTCCTTATGTCAACTCATGAGTTTTTTACCCTTTGCCCTTCCAATTCTCTCCCCATCCCACTGGTGGGGGGTGAGTGAGCGATTGTGGGGCTTGGTTGCTGGCTGGAATTAAACCCCAACAATGTCATTCCTACCTACCATGATTTTCTCAAATGCCAGGGAGGTTAATAACCTTGGCAGGGAGCATGAGTATTCACCTGCCCACACCAGGTGAGCAGCCCAGGTCCCCTGCAGCTACTCAATCAGAGGGATGCTCTACCCTCCTTACAAGCAAACTGGGAGCAGAAGCCCATCTTCAGAGTCACTTATTACTCTCACCTCTCTCTCTCTCTCTCTCATGACCCCAGAGAAACTGCACACCCTTACAGGGGCACCTTGCTTTAAATTCACAAGGAGGAGAGTGTGCCCATCCTCCCATGTCCACAGGTAGAACGTTTTTATATGTAGTTGGGAAGAGGTTTTTACCTTGAGATTAATCACAGACACTTATTTTGACATTTTTCATTAAAATAAGCTAATATTCTAGCAATCAATTGTAATCACAATGATAATAACTTTTTCCTCATCAATAAATCAGTTTTATGTTCTTATTGGACTTAGTGCAAAGGTGTGAATAATTGAAGTGCATATTGCAAGCATTATGTAAGAATAGGGTTTGATTTCTGTAGTTTACTTTTGCAATTTTGTACTCAAGTGTATACAGTGCCCAATCCCTTTACAGAACTTTCACTCAGCACTGAAAATCAGCACTTAGAAAATCCATTGAAGCTTTGGGCTTTTTACTTCTAAAAATTGACCTAAAGCTTACCACTTGCTTGGAAAATCCTGTATGTCTCAACAGCAGTCTCTTGGTGTCTCAAATGTTAAGTTAAAGATCCATTGTGTGACACACTGTTAACCAAGTGAAAAGGAACGAGATATCACTCCTTTGGATACAATGAGGAATGTCAATCTCATTATTTCCCTTTTGCAAGCTTGCATGCTCTGTGGTTGCTGGTGGATTGACCTGGTTTTCAACAAATCATATGTACAGTTTTGAAATAGATGAGAAGACCTGAAAAATTGTGGGGACAAGTGCAACAAGATGGATTTCAACTTGTGTTAACCTTTCACAGTCCTTCAACTTGTCCCTGATACTCAAAAACATGATGTATTTTCTCCTATCTATTATTTGCAGTAGGCTACTGCAAATAGAAAAAGAATCCAGTGAGGTATGCCTCTGAGTCAAAATGGTCCTTGCCAGGAATAACAGCAGAGCTCTTGCACCAGTGCCTCATTAGTTTATGGAAAACAAGTCCCTAAGGAAATGATGGGGTGTAAATAAATTTAAAACAGTTTAGTCTTACGAGTAAAGGGGATGCCAGACTTTAAAACAGTGGTGGCTCAATGATGCCTTAACACTGTGTTTCACGTATCATAAATTTTAGCTAGGTTCTCCAAAATGTTTATAAGTACCATAGAATGACACAATTACAGACACATGCTTTTAACCTGTGAAGTGCATGTGTGCTCTTTGTCATCTCTAAGGGGTATTTTTGCTAGTGACAGCAATCCCTGTTAGATATATTTGATAGAGGCACAGAAGGATCGCTCTGCCCCTTGACACTCCAACCCCATTCTGTTCTGCCCAACAAACTGACTCACTTTGTGTTCATGGGACATACACAGCACAGGGCCACTGCAGAGCATGCTGAATAAAATCTTCTCTGGATGACCAGGGAATTCAAACTTCTGACAAACTCCTACTGCCAACAGAGACTCACATAGCTCACAGATAGCTCACACAGGTTTCTGAAGATACAATATCTGGAACCAGCCTAGTAACCACATCCAGTTCCTCCATGCCAGCTCCATGGATCTCAACTGCTGATCTAGCTTGTGATGAGTTTTCCCATTTGGAAAGATCCCAGACTTGGATGTCCCCCAGGGAAAGGGTACCAAGACATCAAAAAAACAGGTGCCAACTCCAACCTAAGAAGTGAGACTTATACATATATATCCAGGGGTCCTTATACAACTTGAGAGTCATTCAGATAACAGATGTTTGAAGACAGATTCAAAGGATTCATAAGTCAGACTTTAAGATGGAGCTATATAAAATATTGTGTAAAATCATGTTGAGGTCATGTGAAATTTTTTTTAGTAAAACAATTTAACAAAAGATAAGTAAAACCAGTGCCCAGAGATTTATATGAGAACATTTCCAACAGCACAAAAGGACTAAATATATCACCAACACAAAATCCTTCAAAGCTCTTATATGCAGTAGCAAATAAATTTTATATGCTGTGGCAAACCCCAGCCAGGTCAGAGTCAGTAAGAGAGAATACACCTTTGTTATGTTTCAGATCACTGGAAAAAGGTGTCCTGCAGCATCACTTAAATGATCTACCTAAGGCCAAACAATTCTGTGATATCCAAACCTCACAACCACTGTAGCAATTCCTCTCATGTATTCTGGTGAAGCAATAATCCTGTCTTGTGTCATAAAATACAGGCAGGAGGCAGTACCTTATTCAAAGGTGATATTCATGCACATTTTAAATTCTAAGTCTCAAAATTCATGGCAAGTGTATTTCTGTGTCCATTAATAAGATATCCCCTATTCCTCAAGGCTTCAGTGTAGCGATCTGACAGCAATAGGCCCTGTTTCCACTTAACACATAGGAGCAGGATTACATCCATCCTGAGCTGCCAAAAATTTATGAAGCAAAAATTCTCTAGAGAAAGCCATAACTTTATATAACATTACTGGGTATTTACATTTACAGTGGGACATGGGACTTCTCCATTAGCAGATATGTGTGAGAAAATATGTGAACCCAGCCATCCTCCTTGTGCCTGTACATCTGGGAAAGCTACTGCATATCACAGATTTCATCTGAAGGCTGCAATAACTGTTTTTACTGGCTCTGGTCTTCTTCTAAGCCAATATCAGCACTGAAAATTTGTTTTTACAATGTATTTCCCTGTTTTGGAGATGGGAATGGGGTTTATCCCCATCACCACCACCAGGAATAAACTCAGTTACAGGCATGTGACAATCAGAAGTAAGCAGCCATTCAGAAATTCACTCAGATCACTCATGCTTCATTTTTGACACCCAAAGATGTTCAGCACAAAGAATTCCCCAAAAGAGTATGTGGAGCTGTAAAAATTAGGCACCTTTGGAAAATCCGTATATTTTTATGTGCCAATTTGAGCAGGACAGTTTCATTCTGAAATTTTTGATTGTGACCACGGATAAGTGTCCCCCTGCCTTTGCTCATGGGATGCAGAGCAGAGAGACAGCATGCTCCCACCATCCCCCACGAGGAACAATGCAGGTTGTCCAACACTACCTGTGGCCCAGAAAGGACAAGGAAGAGAGCTGGAAAAACTCTGCCAGACCTGACAAGGCGGGACTTCTTACAGGAGACTTTCTGAGATATTGCAGGAAAGATTTTTCTGCAGGAATAGACACTGGTGTCTTGAATGTTGCTGAATAAAAATAAAAAATAAAAGCATTTGGGAATCCTGTCATTTGTCCATAGACAGGTTAAGCATTTTTCTTTTCTCATTAGGATACTTTAGTTCAGACAGACTGTATTAATGAACATGCCCAGAAACCTCTGTGGAGGACTCCAGACATCCTCAGAGATGGGCAGAGGAGCCTCACTGTGTCAGCACTGCTCTCCAGAACAGCACTCCAAGCCTGGGCATTGCAACAAAATTATACCTGCTCAACTAAACCTTGCCTCTGGCAAGGCAGCAGCAGCAGAGCAGGGCAATGTGGGTCAGCAGAGTCTCTGACACACTGCACTGCTGGATTTCCTGTTACTCCATCTCTCAGGTCTAGTGAAAAAGGTGCACAGTCTAGTGGGAGCTAAATCTACTACGCACACACAGAGGAATAAGCCTACTGCTAGGTTACCAGCAGGAGCCTGATTTGCTCCCCCTAACTGATCCCACAAAAGGTGCCAGGGGTCTCCTGTTACAGCTGAATAGGTGACACACCACAACAGCAAGCCATCCATCCTTTCCAGTGTTCTCAGGTCTTCAAACAGACTTGAGCTGGATTCAAGTTTGAAGGTAAAAAGACTTTTAGTCAACTGAAGCAGGTATATAGCTAAATACAGTAACTGGTGCAGCATTATCCAGACATTAAGACCAGAAAATTGACAGAAAACATGTCCAATTCCAAACTCCAGACACGGAGGCCTGAGATAGCAGGTGATCCTTAAAATTGTAAAGGACACTTAATTCAACACCACTATAGTTAGTATACCTAAACTATAGTTTGAATCTTCATTTAACATTCAACTAGAATAGTCTAATATATTCCAATCCTCGGTGGGTTTCCAGTGACTAAATTGCACAATAAAATAGAATGAAAAGTCTTAAAGAGGTGGTACTCAAGGCACTATTTGTTCCTCCTCATTTGCTTTTGTGTGTTACTTGGGTTTAGCTGTAACAACATTACATAAAACACTGGTGCATGTTCAGTAATGTCTCTGGAACAAAAAAGATGATGATAGGAGATCTCACTACAGCTCCTGCTATTAAGTCTTTGGGAGAGGTGAGAAGAGATTGCTCATTAAATAAGTGTTATAAAGCATTCAGCACTGACAGACTAGTTCAGAAGTAGAAAGTCAAAGGTCAACTGTTCCCACTAGAAAAGTATCCAAAGCAGCCAAGCAGTTATTATTGCCTACTGTCACAGCACCCTTCTCAGAAACCAGAGGGAAGGCTTGGAGAAGCTACAGAAACAAAAACTCCAGTGATTAATCAATACAGCAGTACATCAAGGAGCCAAGATGACAAAGCAGTCCAGAGAGCAGTCCTGTGCACAAAGAGGAAAGTCTCTGGAAGCTGCTTTTACTATATCCTTGTGCCATTCATTAATGAGCATACATGTGTAGACTGAGATAAAAACAGGCTTTGGGTCTGTGTCAGCTGATGAAACAGTTCACAGAAAAATTAGAGTGATTTAATTGCTTCTTGAAGGCAACAAAAAAAACCACTTTCCCTACATTTTATCTGTACTTAGAGTATCTAATGTGCTCTACAACAGAACACACTGTAAATATTACTGAAAAGTAGAATCTGACCCATAAATTATTGGCATTTAGTGCCAGACAAGCCTGTACTAATGTTTAAACAAGCAGATCACCTGGGAGAAATGTGTTCTACAAGTTGCAGGAGAAACTAAAGAGACAATTAATGGGCATTGGCTGTGCAGCACATATTGTTCCCATGTTGTTCAGGCTAAAGTTGACTGCCTGCCAATAGATATAGAAGTAATTGTCAGCAAGATTTACAGTTACTTTTTCATTTGCACAGAAAAGTAGAAAGGTTAAAAGAGTTATGTGATTTGTTGAAGGTCTACACTAACAACTGATCAACCATAGCATCCTGCACTGGTGAACGGTAAATACACAGAACACAGACTTCACATTTTTCTTGATGCTGGAAGTTGTTCTTCATGGCAGAAAACTTAATTGCCTTCTGATCATCAGCAATAGTTTCTCTTGTTTTATACATCCATTCATAAAGCCATCCTTTTGTTGCCAAACTAGGCACAGGAAAGTTCTAATTCTACCAGTGATGGAAAAAAAAGATTATTTTCTAGCAAGCTGCACTTTAATGTAATGAAATTAATGGAATGGTCTTTCAGCTTGTGGCAGAACTGCAGTTAGCTCCTGAATTGGCCACTCTTGCATGTGAACATGGATAGGGTTATTTAATTAGACATATTTGACCACAGTCTGATGATACATATCTCCACTCTGCAAAAATATAAAATGGGAAAGTAAACACTCTCTGATGTCCAGGAAGTTGGCAAAAATAATCACATAATGGCAGAAGGTTAGAAGTATCTTTGCAGTCTTTAGGAAACCCTGTTGCCAATAGTATTACATGCACATGACTCCATTTATCATTCAAACACAGAAAACAGAAGATGAAAATTACTCTGAAGGAATGAAAATCCAGAAATCTTGTGACTTTCCTCCAGGCTGCAAAAGGGGTAAACAACAATTCAGGACCAATATGGAGACCCAGGCAGTCAATCTGCAGATGTGTCTAGAAGGCACTGGATTGAAGAAGGATTCATAAGGTCTCATCTTTGGCAGCTTTCTGTAATATCTCTGGAACCCTGAGTAAATTATCTCCTACCTTAGTATATGGAAGGCAATGAGATGCATCATCCCATCAAGGTCAAGGATATCCATTACTAGACTACCTTTTATAAAAATGTCTGTACCACTTTATTGGCTCCTTCATAGCTCCTCCTGGACAGTCCCACAACCTTCTCCTCTTGTCAAATCCTCCCACTGGGCTCTCAGGAGGGCAGTGCTTCTGCTTTCCTTATTCCCAGCTAACACAGCAAGCTTTGGCTGGTCTGCAGCTGCACCCCGCTGGCTAGTGCCTCCTTTGTGCTCTTGACAGTGCAAACTGTGGCACAAGTGGCTCTTTCAGCCTCCTCTGAATAGGGTCTACAGCTCCTGAAGGAGAGTGCAGTTCATAAATGTGACTCTGAAACAGTCTGGTGCTATCCACACGTTTGTGAAAACATTTCATAAGCCATCTCAGCTGAAGTAGGCTTAACTCTGTCCCAGAGCAGAGGTGAAGTTCTTTGTCATGGCCAGTGTAAGCACAGTTTAACTTCAGCAGAAGTTAGTTGAGCTAATTTAGGGGCAACTCTAAATTTGTAGGATGAATCCATTAGGATTTGCATTCCCACCAGCATTTAATACTGTGGCAAACATTACTCATTAAGGTAATTGCTGTGTGTTTGTCACAGACAAACTGCAGGCCAGAATCAATAGGCTGCAGTTCCTCAGAAGTGCCAGACTCAGAAATGATGGCAAATTTTATGTATCAAAGTAAGGACAATAACTGATAATGATGCTTAATAAATGTAAAAATTAATTTGGACATATCTGATTACATTTTTCAGTCCTCCACCCCCATGTAAAGGAACTGTGAAAATTCTAATATAACCTCACACATTATTTTGACTAGTCATGGGACTAAGGGATCCCCAGGCTGATCTTGGATTCTAAAAGGCTTTTCATATCATCCTTGCATTTTCTGGTGTACTTTATTAAAATGAGAAACAAAAGAAAGAGTAGTTCAAGCTTCAGGTACAAAAGTAGAACATAACATTCCTATATGTTTAGGGTAGACAAGAGCCAGTTCCTCCAGAAATACCATTGTCATGAGGGGTGAGGGAGAAAAAGTCAGAGGCAGAAAATACATTTCTGCTCCACTGCAGAGAAGACTTTCCCACTAGCATGCAAACATCAATTCTTAGTTCAAATCATCAGCACTGATGCTCCATGACTCCACTGCATCCACCTTCCAGAAAATTTCAAGAAGGGTACCTACTAACTTCCCTCTTTAAGGAGAGATTTCTAAAGGTGGGCTTCTTGGAAACCATGAAATGTGTGACTTCTCAATCAGTTATCTGTATGATAAACCTGTACAGCTTTACACACATTAGCACTCATTACCCCTATTCAGTAATACTTCCTCACCATTCTACTTTCATTTTCCACACCAGACAGTGACCACAGAGACTGACAACAGATAACAAGATATTGTTAGCCTGAGACCTTCAGGTTAACATTAACTCAAAGATGGGTAACTGTCTAGCAAGGAAGAAATGGTCTCACAGCAGGGACCCACTACGGCCAAACTTTGGGGAAATAATTTTCCCAGAATAACTGTCTTCTCTTTCACAACGGAAAAAAAAAAAAAAAGAAACAACTAAGAATGTTAAGAGGTTTAGAAAACATGACCTATGAGGGAAAAAGCTAAAGGAACTGGGTCTCTTTTGCCTAGAAAAGAGGAGACTGAAGGGGCATATGATAACAGTTTTCCAGTATGGAAAACGCCTCTTGGAGATGGATATGAAGAACTGTTCCCTGTGGCCGTGGAGAAAAGGACGAAAAATTAATTTGCAGTAAAGATTTCAGAGCAATGCAGGAAAGAAGGGAAAGAGTTTTCAGTCTAGGAGGTCAAAGTGAGCAGTGGACCACAGCTCCAGTCTATTGGAGAAGACAGTGCAGATTGTTAAGCACAAACCAGACATGTCATGGAATCCTGCTGTGATACAGGTGGTGGGACATTTTGTGACCCCTTCCAGTCCTACAGCTTTGTGACTGAGCCTTGATACAGATCAGCCCCACATGGAATCCAATGGGTTTCTCTGTTAAATCACTACTTCAAAATCAAAACAGAACGTTGCAAATCAGATCACGATCAGATTAGCCAGTTAGAGCTAGATTTTTGTTCCTAACCCTGATTAAATACAGAATAATAACTAAAAGAAGCAGGAATTGGACATGCTGAATCTTCATGCTTTGCTTTCAGAAGACAGACCACTTGCTGAGTGACAACATAAAGAGAAGTCTCCTCCATAAAGAGAAGGTGTGCCTGAGTGATAAAATACAATTCTTTGGCAGCAGCAGACCCAACAAGACTGTAAAGCTGGTTACAATGTTGTAAATCCAAGGTAGCACAGAAGAAATCAGTAGATTTATAACAGCATAATTGTGACCAGCATAGAAGCCATTGTATTTTCGCTTGGGAAACAGTAGTTAAGCATCCAGCAAAGGTTCTGTTTTCTCCCTCAAGCTTTTCACATGATTCTCTGACATATTGCTGGTTTTTTTCCAGGCTCAGACTTCACTTTTTTTTCACTCTGAGATTTCAGTCAACTTTTAGGATGTCGGGGTAAACCATACATCTGGTTGTTCAAGTGTCTTCAGATTTTATTGTGATGTCTTGTGTCTCAAACCCACTTCCACGAGTGATGGCTTCTCAAAAATCCTAGCAGTGCCAGCATACCTTAAGCAAGCCTGAAGTGCCTGTAAGAGAGGCAAACATGCTGACCACGAGCTTATCTGTATAATTCTACACATGTTCCTCAATTATAGCTGCCTCCAGTTCTGTTTTAACCTCATTGCTGAAATATTCCTACAGAGCATGTCCAATTGGCTGTTGTTTGAACATTGCATGGGCCCCCTCTTTGAAAAGACCCTTTCCAACTCATCTATAGTGTGCACCACCAAGTGTTGCCATTTCCTTTAACACACCTGCAACATTAATAAATGCAAAAGACAGAAACTCCTGAGGACGTGGTTTAATGGTGAACATGGCAGTGCTGGATTAATTGTTGGACTCAATGATCTTAGAGGTCTTTTCCAACATAAATGGCTCTATGATTCTAAACAAAAAGGATCCTGATTTCCCGACTTCTAACATGGCTCTAATGCTCCCTTATCCTCAGCTATTCTCCAGAGAAAGAGTCAGTGGGCTGAGGACAAGATTGGTGAAAAGGCTGTTGAAAACAGGACTCTAAACCCCAAAGAAATCTGCAGTTGGATGAACCCCAGGTCATATTTCCTCTGTTAACCTTTGACAACAGTTACCTCAAGCTGTGCTGGTACCAGATTTAAGTAAGTGTGGACTTTTTCCATTCTGCCTTTCCCTTTGTCCTATTCACAGAGCTCAGCTCAATTACTTACTTGTTTTGCAGATAAGAAGACTTTTTCTTGGCCATCTGTGATCTTCCTGCTCCTCACCAAAATGAACAATCAAGACCTTCTTTCAGTGTAACTCTGGAAAGTTATGAACAAGTTCCAAATCCTTCTTGCATCACCAGCATGCTGCATCTGGAGGCTTCTACACAGATAAATCTCAGCAGAGATTTAATGGGAGATACCCATTTCAACAAGCAGAGGTTAGGATAAGAGTTCTGGAAAACAACATAGAATGGCAGCTTGATTGCTTGGAAAAAAATTCCCTTACTTGCTCAGTACAGATTCACCCTGTGCTATGTTTTTCCCTCCGAGCCCTGTCTTACTGCTCTTTTTCTGCCCTTATTTTACTTTTCTACCCCTTTGCCAGTCATTTTCTTGTTGCACTTAGCCACAGGAGAGTCCCAAATTCCCCTTATAATCCCTAGAGGAACCCAGGTACCAGAATAAACAAGGAGAGCATAACCTGCACAATGATGCCAATAGTGGTTTTCAACATGTCAATAAGAATGGTGAAACTGTGTTTGAGAGGCGACTTGGTAATGTATTAACTCTGCTGGCAGGCCATGCATTAGGTTTTTAATCATACTTTAATTTTACATTTATTACTTTAATCACGCTAAATCAAGATATTTAATCTTCTTTTAGTTTCAAAGGAGACATACAGCAATTAAAAATATTGTTAATTTTTAATACACATAAATACTGCTAAGACTTAGCTCCTTAATCACCAAGAAACTTATTTCCATTGATCCATCACATAATGGTAGCTGTGGTGAAAAAGAAAGAGATGATAAATTTTGTGTGTTCTGCACACACACTGGTGAACAGCAGAGTTGAGAGTTAGCTAATTTATTTTCAGATTCATTACATTCAGGTCGAATTAATTTGCAAGTTGCATGGTTTTTGCAAAGAGACAGAGCACTGTAGAGCTGTTATAAAAATAATCTATTTGCAAAGAGTTGAGGTAATGTGTGGATCAGTATGTGACATTTCACACTCATATAGGAAAGAGTAAAAACATGGCATTTCCAGTCATAGATGCTATGATCATTCCCAGATGGTGTCAGACAATATCTGTACAGTGATACCAAACAAAAAACTGATCACTCTTCCTTATGTTAAAAAAACAATAAGGTGTGCACTGAATTAATATTGAATTAATCTCAAATTTCTCCATGTGTTTGTGCAGTCAGATACATACCCTTTATAGAGACATGAAAGCATATATTGGAAAAAGATTGGCAAGAATGAATTTCTTCCAATTATGAAGTTTCACATTAAAAAATCACAGCCAACTCTGTGAATGTGTCAATGAAAAAGTGGGCATGCTGCAAAGAAATGAAAATTTGAATGGACATTCAATGCAGTCTATTCTGGAAGGACCAAGAGGAGAAAAATAATTTTAAGCTACTTAAGATAAGTGTTTTTCTCAGGGAAACACCCTTGTGCCTCTCAGCCTTGCTCACGTAGCAAACCTGGTGCCATTTAGATAATTTTTGGACAAGCAATAAATGTATTGAACAACTGAACTTTGTAAGCAGTGTAAACTTAGGAGTTTTTCTCATGTTTGGAAACATTTTATGGCTGGGATTAAAAAAATGGAAAAACTATTTTTTATGTTGAAACTTGTCATTTAGCAAAAGGAATACTTGTTTTAGTAAAAGTTGAAACCTCATTTTTAATATTTCCTAACAGAGACCAATCAGCTCTTGGTTTTGAACTGACATTTCTCTTTTTAAAAATTAACTTGTAAGTCTGTGTGGGTGACAAAATGTGGAAGTGTGGAGGTAAAGACCACCTAACTCACATCCACCAGGAAAAGAATTATGGTATGAAGACACAGGTGGGGAACCATAAGTTGGGATCTGCCACATAAAGGAGAAAATGCATTCATTTGGGCCAAAGAGGTCTACAAAGGCTTTCTTTTTGTATGCACACACATCCTGAAATCCAGCCTAGATTCCAAAGGCTCTTTAATTTTTGAATAAGGTCAAAAGTGTGTTAGAAGTTTTATAAAGAAGACAAATGTCACCTTTAATGTTTTACAGGCCTTAAGCCCACAATCTGTTACACAGAAAAGGGCTTTTTTTAGGCTTGTCAGAAGTAGTTTTCATTCATATAGTACTAAGTATAATAGTGGCTTCAATAACTTCAATATATATTTGGTGACTATGGGTAAAAGTCTTTATCTCTAGAAATGCAGTTCATATCAATTTATCATAATTGGGGTTTTGATATCTGACAATTTTGGGTATTTTCCCAGCTATTCCATTTCTGAGTCACGTATTTTTCACCAAACTATTCTTCATACACTTTTTGTTATGCATAGGAGCAGGTAAGAGTGGTCCCAGAGAATGCCACAAAGCACATACAAGGTTAAGTCCCAACCCTGTAGTCTCCTTGTATTCCCAAGAGAGCTCTGTGGCATTTCTCATGCCTGCCAATGTACTCCAGTGTTCCTCAAACTACAGGATCAACACCTTGGTCAAAGGAGAGGGTCACGAGCTTTTAACGGATCTGCACTAAAATTTTTATCTTTTATGTCTGTAATGTAAGCACAGTTAAATAACCAATGGCACTGAATGTTTCACTCAGCTATGCAGGGGTGAATATTACCATTTATTTGGGGACTTGTCAAAGTATTATTTTCATTACACTAATAAATACTGTAAAAGTCAAAATAAAAAATGTTATAAGTTCTGGAACATGTCTTATCTAAATCTATATGATCTGGAAATATTTAGCAGGGGAGTTCAGTAATACAAAACAGAAACAGAAAGGGTCCTGGGTAAAGCCTTAGGGAAATGCCCAACTATTAATTACACATTAAGCGAATGGTTTTTATTTTTGTATTGAAACAGCAACTATTCAAAGTCTATGCTACAGTACAACAAAAATTATTCTCTGGTATAACTTAGTGCAGAAGTCCGAATTATTTTGATCCCTAGAGTCAAAGTGCTTTAAAAGATGAAAAAAAAATGCATTGAGATTTTTTTTAAAATTAGGGAATAGGAGGGACAAATTCTGACCCATTAGCACAGAACTTGGCAAACACTAATTATAAATCAAAGCTATGCTCTGCAAATATTCTTGCAAGTTTAACTGCATGCTTGCAATTTATTTTTCTCACCTAAATTATTTTCCCAGATAGAATTTAATATTGGTAAATATCACCAGTACTCCTAACAGTTCTGATGACTTCAAAAGGACTCCCCTCATGTGTAAAAGGAGAATGTTTGCCCAGTCAAGCCCAACAGCTGTTACATGTTGTTGCTTGCACTGCTGGCTATCCCTCTAAACTAATAATAAATAATGAAAATTATCTAAAAAAAGATCCCCAAATACTTCCCTTTCCAAGGGAACATGCCTTCCCAAGGCATGGCCGTAAGCCTTTCACACTCTGTACAAACACAGGAAATTTGCTTTTGTGTGCAAAGCCCCCTTCAAGTCTTGCTGTATACACTTGTTTGTGTGTTTACACAAAGGCATAAGCTGCATCTTTAAAATGCAGACACTTCCAGGATGGAGAAGAGACTCTAATCAGAGTATGGATGCTCCTTTGCTCTGGGGAAGAGGTTATGTTTTGGTCAGAATATGAGGGTTAATCCTCCCCTAGTACATATAGCACCTTGGGATCTTTAATGTCTAGGCTGAGCAGACATGACCTCAGTTTTCTAAGGTTTCCTTAATTCCTCAACTCCCACCTGTGAAAGGTCACAAAGCAGTTCCAGTGTTACCGAATTTGTGCCTTGCTTTGGATTTTTGGGAGGACTGTTTTGGGGTGTAGCATGTTTGGGGGTTTTTTTGGTTTTTTTTCTTCTTTCATTTGACCAACCTGTTTTCTCCTTAAATTTGCCTGGTCCTCAGTACCATGAAGTCATTTTCTGTGAAAGTCTTGGATGCAGGGCCAGGGAGAAGATGTAATCTGGAATCTGAAACTAGACAGAACACATCATTCCATGAATCTGTGCTCATCTTGGTCTTTTCAGCCTTCAAGGGCTGAAAGCAGACCAGTAGTTGCAAAAATACAATAAGTAAGTACAGATAATTTGGACAGTATGAAGAAGAACTGGAGAAGCTAATGTTCAAGTTAGCCACAAAAATGAAATGAAAATAAACATACAAATCTATCTTTGAGCAAAAAAACCTTCTCCACCAACTACAGTCCTTCAGGTATCCTGGTCTGCATGACACCCTGTGTGTTGAACTCACCATGCAGCATTAAAGGGAACT
Source organism: Dicaeum eximium (assembly GCA_013396995.1). Lineage (NCBI taxonomy): Eukaryota > Metazoa > Chordata > Aves > Passeriformes > Dicaeidae > Dicaeum > Dicaeum eximium. The sequence goes on along the minus strand of VWZP01004026.1, from coordinate 108,385 downwards.
CAGGAACCTCTGAATTAAAGAAGAAAGTGGAAACAGAACTAAGGAGAAATGTATAAAAGAAACCCCTTAAGATTCTTGTTTAGTCGAAACTCTTCTCCTTCTTCTTATGACAGTTCCTATCCAATAAAGATGTACCTGTCTCATTCTTGATAGTGATTTCTGCCAGCTGTAACGTGAGCAACTGCCTTCCATTAGGTAAAATTAGCAACCTACCTAAGCACATGGGACTCCTAGCACTGTCCACAGACTGCTCCATAGAAGATGCCTATGATTTGCAAAGGTGCATGGCATTTATATGACTAAAAATTAATAAAGCTTCCTTTCCAAAGGACTGCGATTTTCAGGACAATCCTACGAGCCCTTCCCAGTTACATCTTATAATTCTTAGAATTGCTGCATGTGAAAGAACTGGGAAGCATGAAATCCTGCTTAGCAGAGAATGCACTGTAATTCATTGACTTGGGCTTGGATGCAAGCTACAGTGTCTCTAATGCCCTGCAAGTCTTCCATCAGAAATTAACACAGCAGCGATGAACACTCACTCCAAATGCACATTCTTATTTGTGTGCACGTGAGAGCATTCTCCTTTGTCATCTCCCAGGAAACCCAAGAGAGGACTTACCCAGCCTCACCCAGTCCTGCCTTCCCACAAGGATATTATCCACTTGACTCACTAGTTAAGGTCAACACAACCTTGAGGAAGTTATCACAGTGCATTTGTCTGTGCAGGAGGAATAGCACAGCAGTCTGCAGAAACAGGGGCTTGCTTTGAGGAAACTCACAGACCTGAATCAGGTGAGATCTCATAATGTGCCAGGGCCATTTAAAACCCAGAGCTGATCTGTGTCTACTGGCACAAAGGGCTACCAATGGAAAATGGGGTAGAAGTCATTGCATAATGGTGGAAAGGAGGGGCTGTCCATAGTAGTTCATTGCTCCAATTTAAAAAGTCAAAATAAGCTTGCCAAAAGATGCTTTATCTTTTGGCACTCTGTCTTATGTTTATTTTTCTCTGTCTGCCTCCTCCCCCAAGTTCCACTGGTTACATCCTTTGCCTATTACTCTAGAGTCATAAAGTTGTAAAAATATCTTCATTTAAGTTATTGACCACTCTTAGATCTCCTAGTCCATAGCTCCTTTAATGAAGCCCTCAGACAGCAATTCCTGAATCCTTATGTGAGTTTGGTAATAAAGCATATCTTAAGCCAACATCCTTTTACAATATATGAACTAGAGCTGGGCAAGCTTTTCATAGCAAATGTTTTATTTAGTAGGCTAAGCCTTTTGTTCTTTTTCTGAATTATTATGGAGAAACTTTGACTTCAATTCATCTGGTTGTTATTCACAACTGTTCAAATAACAGTGTCAGTGAACATATTTCAGCTGTTTAGATGTTCTCAAATTATTCACTTCAGTTCTTTCTTTTGCTATTTGTTACATGCTATTTACTCTTCAAGGGCTGTACTTGGTTTTACCCCACCTGGTGACAATATTACCTAATTCTCACATCACTGGAAGGTTTATGGACAGAAGCAAAATCAAAGAGATTTCATTATGCCTTCTTTTCTACTGTTGTCTGTTCCCAACATGTATTTCTTACAAAATTTTGTACAAATATATAATAGGTATCTGTGATGAGGCCTATTTTTCCATTAATAGCCTTTCAATAAAAGTAATTAGGTATCCTGATATTAAAGAAAATCATTCAAAGGTTCAAATGACAGACCAAAGATTCGAATGACAGATTTAGTCAAATATCCAAGGTTCCACCGAAAAGTAACAAGGCAAAGGAATATGAGACTTCATTATTTCTGTACCTAACTGAGCTCCTTTTGTCAAAATTAGAATTTCTAAATATTTTTGTACAGTACTCACCCGACTTTAATGTAATCTAAGTAGCATACATATCTTTAACTAGTATAAATACATGGCATGTTTCTGCAAGCATAAATCAGAGACAGAATACATGCCATTTTTCTATTATTTTGATTGTTATACTTCATAAAATAGTACATCCTGTCCATAATAATTGATCAAGTATCTCCTTTTTTGCATTTCAAGAGATTCCCAGAAACTAAAACTTGTATCTAAACCTCTATTTGCAGTGCAGCAAAACTAGAGTGTACCAACTCAGGATTTAGTTCTGCTCTGTATTGTGTGCCTCATGGCTCTGAAAACAGAGTTTCTGCAATGGTTTTCTCCACACATGCAGAAATAAACAAAAGCAACGTGAATTTGTTAACAAGAAAATAGAGTAAAAGAACTACAATGGACCAAATTCTATCCTGAAGTCCGCAATGGAACTGTAAGCACATTTTTAAAGGGAGATTTTAGCATCTAAGTTCTCACATTTGAACACAATATCTGGTAAATTTTTTTAGGAATCAAAGCCCTTGTTTTGAACACTAATGAACTGTGATTCAGGGAACCAGGTAAAAAATACTTCAAACTCTCTTCAGGTGTAGCAATTTTTTTTAACCTGTATCCTCTGTCACAAGCTTTCACTTACTGTATTATGTGATCATGTGTTTTCCTTTCAATCTGTTAAAGTTATCAGCCACGAGAGCGATTTCTTCAGATTCCTGCTTAAAATTGTAGCTTTAACATTTACTGCATTTTTGCAATTTATCACTCTTTCTACCCTAGTATAGTACGAGCTCTTCAATTTGCTTAAGCAAATATTGGCAGCAAATCAAAGAAAATACTGTAAGTCCATGGAACCCAATTTTAAACTAACTGTGGAAAGCATGGCAGGGATAGCCATGATGTGAAATATGTTAGGCACACTAATTTTCCTATGTGGTATATTCTTCCCTGACTATATGCACACAAAGGAGAAAACATAACCTATGAAATGTTCTATTTACTAGTTCCTGCAATGTCTTCAGAAATACTCTATTAATTTTTTTTCCAAGGATCATTACAGCACTACTTAGACACAGCTGACAACCTGACTAATGACCTTTTTTAATCTTAGTATCATGTTTCTTCAGTATTTTCATTAATGACATTTTTCTCTTAGATCTTCATTTTCTATAGATGTACTACAGCTTTTTATTAAGCTTTCTGGTTACCAGGAACTCCAGCAGGGCACCAGAAAATAGTACTATAAAAGACAACTGGGATACTGGCTGTGAACTTGCCTGGACCTGCATACATCCACCAAAGGCTACTTCCACCAAAGGGTGGCTTGCAGCATGCTAGGCACAAGCTGTGTTTAATTCAGCAGCAGAGTGGTCAGGACCTTGTTAAGCTCCCTGTGGAGTTACACTGGATTTGTACCAGTATGATTGTGATTAAGATTTAACTGTGACATCTAGCTGTAAAAATTTCTCTCTTTCCAATTTCCAGTGGCTGTAGAGCTCAATCTTCTCAAACACTTATCTTCTTTTCCATTTAAATTGCATGCAGGTACCCCAGAGCATATGAACACATTTAACACTCAAGACTCCAGTGCTGTCCTAAAGGAATTGCCATAAATAATGGAAAACCCATGACCTAAAAATAACCAAAATAAAACAAACACCAAAAAAACCCAAAACTGTAATAATCCATGATACACATTTTTCATCAGCACTATACAGCCTTGCTGCAGGTGCAGTTTTGCAGATACTGTAAATTTTTTTTTCAGTCTGGAAGCCAGTCACAATTCATAATGACTATAAAATACATGATTTCATAAAACTCCATTTTACATTCATAGGAAAACTTTGCTTTTGCAGCTCAGCTTTCATTGGCTGGTCTTGGTTTTCCCATAATGGACATACCATAGACATTTGTAAAAATAAATAATAGAAGCAAACTTAAAAGTACATTAACAACCTCTCTTCATAATCATACAGGAGCTTCATGTTTTGCTGGTAGGCACAGACAGCTGCCCACACATTGGTCTCCAACAAAAAGCAAATCTCTCAGCTTTCCTATTAGAGGAAACTCTCCTTCCACCCCCCTCCATTGATTTTTGGATAAATGTAGCCTGTGGTGAAGTCAGCAAGCACCAGTCAAGCCCAGGCTCCTCCTCCACTGCTTTGTGAATGTGTTCCTCCTCATCAAGGTATCTGTTGGCCTCCACCACCCTTGTTCCTTCCCTCTTCCTCCCTCTTCTCTGCCCCTCATTTATTTGCCAAAGCACCAAACAAATCACCACTGCCCATCATGTGATCCACACAGAGGAGCTGCAGCTAAAAACACTTTATTAAGGTAATGATCTAATGTCATTCTTTAACTCAGTCATGGACTCCATTTATTTATCCCACTGCCAATTGCAGTCAAGATTTCTACCATATACTGTGCCAGAGACAACCAGAAAAGCCTCAGAGAAGCCTTGAGTGAAGAAGATGGATGTCTGCTTCAGGGTGGACTTCAACAGTACCCATCAAATGAGTACCTGGTTATGCCTTGCACATAACTAATCTTTAAAACTTGGATTACCTACAAATAAAAATACTACAGAGCTGGATCTCCTCCCAAATGTGTTCCCCAGATAAATGGTAGAAAGAAAAGAGATCAATTAATCCCAACCCATTGAGATAGACATGAACAGCTGCATAGCTGGACTCTAGTCTCAAGCAACCAAGATTCACACCACCAGGCAACTGTGTAGTTCTGACAATGCAGGAAGAAAGGACTGAATGCCAAGAGCCACACTACCTGAATTATTGATGGTGAAATAGAAACCAGCCCCTCCTCACATATGGTAGGCTTCCCACATGTGCAGTTTGAGTCAAAAATCCCAGGAATGGGGCCCAATCCACTCAGCACCAAGGGGACATTTATTTAGAGCGAGCTAACATGAAACATGGGCAGCAACAGGCTGTTAGCAACCTCCTTCCACCCCACAGCTCAAGCTCCCTTCCTTGTCCTGCAGAACACACTTTTGCTTGAGGTCAAGAGCTCCAGGGTAACTCTTGCAGCCCTTTCAGAAACAATGTACAGATCGTTATGGTGTTTGAAAAGCTGTAGCACAGCAATTCTACCATCAGTGTCTTATGCAGAAGCCTACTGGAGAGAGCACCTGAGCAGTTCCCTTCTCTGCCTGAAAGGTTCAAGCTCCCTGCCCTAACCACAAGACAAAACTCCAGGCTCTCAGGTGACAATCCCATAAACATGGCTGCATATCCTGCTGGGAGACTCACCTGGAAAAAGTGGGACTCATGTTCCAGTCTCTGCTCTAAGGCCTATGGAGATGTTTTCCTAACCATTAATCCTNAGAAAGTTTTCTCAAAACAATAAACCTTAAAAAAAAAAAAAAAAAAAAAAAAAAAAAAAAAATCACTCTAAACACTCTGGAAACTTAGGGAGAAGTCCCTAAGAGAACATCAAAGGCAATTTCATTAGTGTAACAACTAAAAAGCATTAAAGGATAGCCACTGAGTCTTGGGGTTTTTTCTGCACCACAAGAGGAATTGAGAATACCTCTTCAAAAAAGAGAAAATTCCTTTTCCCAAAATGGTGGTAAAAACAGTTCTATATATTATATATATACTCTTTTTTTTTTTTTTTTAAAGCAAGGGAGGGAACTGAGCATGGATTTTTCACACCTTCAGTAAGAGCACTCATCTCTAGGTTTTGGGAATGAGGAGTCATAAACATCCCTAGGTTCTGGGAATGGGGAATCATAAAAGAAGAGACAACCACAACCTGTGAAAGAAACAATGCTCTGATGCATTCCTTCAAGGTTTCAGGGATCTTGTCCTGAGAACTGGGACTGTCCTGTTCCTCTAAGAACATGAAGTAGATCTTTCACATTTGGAGACCTAAATCTAACTGAAGTGTGAGCGTCAGCTGCAGACATCCTGATTTGTTTATGTTATGAAGACATGCTGACATCTAGCTGACTGAAGGTGATGAGCTATGTAATGGTCACAGTAAGATAATTCATGTCAGTGCACACAGGCAGCCATTGTGTAAAGACTGGGTGGGTCACTTTACTCAACAACAGGAAAATACATACTACCTCATCCTAGCTACCAGCAAGTGTTTGGGAGACCTGTCTAGTTGCCATGTTCCATACAATTGTCCTTGGGATTGCTACTACAGAGACATGTATTATGTTTGCAATTCCCCTTAATCAGAAGAGAGAGATGAGATTAGTTCCAAAAGGGTCATTACTATTTATTTCTCTATGTGCTGCTTTTTTGGGTTATGATTTAGATGAAATTTCAGTAAATTTGTATTCTTTCTTGTCCTGCAGACTTTTCCACACTACTTGCAAAGCTACAGACGTCAAGAGGGGAAAAGGAAGGCCATAAAAATAGATACTCTAGAGAAAATAGAATTATCATCAATAAACAACCGAACAAGAAAAAAACACAAATTCATTTGGAACCTGACTATTTATTTAAAGAGTTTCAAAAGAACAGCTTTCTGTCTCCCAGACACAAGCAACTTCCAAACTGTAAAACAGGTTTGGAATTGTCATTCACTTTCGGTAGCATTAGACACAGAGAGCAAGAAGCAGAGGGGTAAAAGCAGAATTGACAGCAGATCAGGAGCACTTAGAACTTGCTATCTGGAGAAACATCTGCTTTACTTCCATCACAGATTAATGAAACACCTCACTAATGCTGTGCATTTGTGGAGAGCACGAAGGCCTGTAGGCAGCACGGGTATTACACAGTGCGCGCTGCTTTTGAGCATCACCACCAGAGGCTTTTCAAGGCTCTGCAGCCATGGAATTAGCTGTGGTATTGCCAGCCAGCTGTGTATCCTCCATGGACTTTGGAACAAGCTATAAAAGTAAAAAGAAAAACATACTTTGCCAGCTCTTCGCAAAACAGAGCCAGCACTTTAAAACCAAGTGGGTCCTTTTCCGCCTGGCAAATCTGGAGGTCGGCCTCACAGGTCACCATGCGGGATTACGTCAGGGACCAACTGGTTGGGTTCAGGCAGGCTCGGGTTGGTCTGGCAGGCTGCATGAAGTGAACAAAAGCCAGACCAAGACAAGAAGTTGAGGGAGTGGGATAGGAGGAAATTAAGAAGATTGTTCCAAAGGCTTTTAAATTACGATGCCCGTGTTTTTGCAATGCTATTGGAAAACTAAATTAATTGCTCTTTTCCTTAGCCCCCTCCTGCTGTGGCTGTATTTCTTTTAGCCAAGGGCCTGAGCCACTAAAGATGCATCCAATTTCCATGCTGTCCAAATGCTTGTAATCACTGATTTACAATGAACTGGGCTATCATGAGAAACAAGGCTGTTCATTAGGTGGCTCTTGGCCTTCAAAATTTTCAAGACAACGGAAGTAGTGGGAGGTAATAAATCTACCCTAGAGAGAGCTAATTTCCAAATATTTCTGATCACCTATTTTCTTAAAAGCAGCGGACTTTAAAGAATTTCTGTTCAGAAACTCAAAAGGTGAGGTATCTTGACTCTACAGTCAGTCTACAGTCACTACTGGAAAAAGAAAAGCTAACTATCTTTATAAGATTTTAGTTTACAGTTACATTAGTGGAAAGCCAAAGGTTTTCTAGGCACTGTAAAACCACATAATAAAAGCAGAGCTCATTTTCTGTAGAAACCAGAGGTTCTGTAACTTCACAATCAATCTGTAACATAAATTGCAAGGATGCAGCTAGATGGAAACAGATTTTATTTAGTACATCACAGTAAAAATCATCTAAATTTTGCTCATTGAGCTTCACTTGACATAGGCTGTCAGAATCTCATTGGTAGCACTCCAAGAAAGTACTTGTTATTTTTAAGATTTATCATCTTTTCTTGATTAATTCCACAGCCATTAAACAGCCCATGAGTGCAATCACAGCTATGTATACTAGCGAGTTTCCTGTACAGCACAAAGAACCATCTTAAATTGAAAGGGTAAAGCATGAGAAGTTCCTTTTGTTTGCCCTTCTCCCCTTAAGCATCCAATGTGTCTTTTTAAAGAGTGAGGGTTGTTTTCTGTTTCTTCTTACTCTTCTGAGTTTTGTTTCTTCTTAATTTACTCATGTAATTCATTGCAGACTTCAGGACAGTAACCTCTGTAGAAATTGCTAGTGGCCCACAGAGCTAGCATAAAATACAAAGTTACAAGTCTACATAACCTTAATTTTATGGTTATAAGCTATATTTACTGCTATATCATAAGTTAGAAAAGACTGCTAAGTGTTCAGTGTGGGAATGCAGGGAATTACTCTCAAGTTAGTTTTATGGAGAAATGTGTTGTTAAACTGTAGGAAAGGTTACAGTCCTTTCAAGTCCTCCAGAGCTGAATGCCTATTAGGCATTTTTAGGGTATGTATAAAATACCCCAACCACTCCCTCAACATCACTCATTGAAATTCAGATTCAGGACCTTTGCTCTGTTCAAGTCCCTTTGGTTTTAACACTGTAAACTAACCTCAGTGAGAACGTTATCAAGAATCAAGGTGGTAGAGTTTGTTCTTTAACTCTTGCCCACCTGGACTTTGACTTGGAAGTGTTTCTCACCATAGCACATGGACATGGTACAGCTCAGTGAGTGTACAGCAAAGCTGAGACTTCATCAACACGAGAGATGGGAGTGCTCTTAGTAGTTCTATTCTGATTTTATCTAATGAGTTGGGCAGGCTACAGTCACCTGTGTGACTCAGTTTCTCCACCTCTAAAACTACAATGACTACTTTCAAGCACACTGAATGCTCTTGTGACCTGCCAAAGAACAAACGCTAGACAAGAGAATGTACTGGTGCTCCGCACATTTCTCAGCCTCTCCTGCCCTCAATCCCTCACTCTCCTCTGCCAGGATATGTGCCCACTCAGTTTGCTGGGTGACCACACAATAAGCTGGACTGAACAATGCCTGTAGACAAAGACTTAACAGAATGCCTGTGTCATGGAGTCAACCTGCTCATGTACATTAAATCCATGTACACTGCCTCCAGAAGTGGATTGGCACAACTGTTATGTGACAGAACCAGCCAGAACGTGGAGACAGGGTCAGAAGACCTGTCTGTATGACAGGTACTGCCTGTCTGCCTCTGAATGTGTTCCTGATGTGCCATGGGAGGGGGGATGCAGGGCCCAGGGAAGAGAGAAGCCTGCATTGAAGGCTATGCACTGCTCAGGGTACCCTGTACCTTCTTGGTTTGATCCACAGCACACCTCAGTTTTTTGAAAAATCTCCTTTCTTACCTCCATTATTTTAAATTATGCCTGTTATCCACATCTACTGCAAATGTTGAACTTTCTTTCTTCTCTTTGTTGTTCACATCATTATAATTTTAATTCTGCATTAATTTTTTATAGGAAACAGTTCATTACTTCTTTACAGAATGTCAAGAGGATCTGAACCTGAAACAAGTCTTTGCAATTCAGCCTACAGTGTCATCTAAAAAATGAAAATAAATTGTGTGATAAAGAAACTGAGAAACAAATGCTTTCTGGCATTTGCTTTCTATTTCAGGCATTAGGGTTTTTTAGAGTGCAAGGAAAAATTCCTTTTATCTTCCAGCTACAGTTTGCTAGCAGCATCTTTTGGTTTTAAACGACTGGTGATCTACTCTTCCAGTGAAGGTCATGCAAATAAATTTTAGGCTGGCCAAACAGCCCCTTGAAGGTTCAGTTTACTTTCTGCCAGATTTCTGAAAAACAGTAATGTCGTTCTGCAATGCCCTCTGCTGGGAGATGCAGCCTGGAGCTGGAAGGAGAGCTACCAATTCCTGTCCTCCAGCAAGGAACAGATATTTGCAAGGAGATGGACTGGATATTCACCTTCTGTATGAAATCCTGACCCTGTTGAAATCAGTGAGGTCCTAGCTTTAAATTTTCACTTTGTCCTTCAACATTCTTCCTTTTGAAAACTGCACTGGAGAAAGAAACTGTTTATTTCAAGTCCAAATGAAAACCTCATTACTCACTTACTGACATGAAGATCTCTTTTTAGCATTTGAGCTCCAGAGGGAGGTTTTATGAAAAAGCTTTCATCTGAAAAAGACTTTGTCCTTCTTGCCATTCTTTTAAGTCTTTTGCCTGTAAAAGACTGTACAAAATGATACATGCAAATGGCATTCGTGTTACACAGATGTGATACTGCCTAAAATATATTTTCAGTGACCAGGTACTGAGAAAAGGGAGTCATGCACGGAAACAAAGAAGTGTATCTGGAACCTGATGTGTGAAAACACCAGCCCTGTCAGCTGCCACATCTGTCTCCCTCTGAGATGCAGTATCCTGGGGCCTCAGGAAGAAAAACCTGAATCAGCCTCACTGAGGAGCAGGATATTAGTGTGGAGTTCACACAAATAGCACCTTCATCCTCATGTGCACACTCACACCATGCCCCTGTGGCTTACAGGATAGTTTTTCCTAGTTCACAACTCTTCTGGAGAATCATCCCTGAAAAATATTTTCCAGCCTTGGCAAGGGTGATGGAACACTATCTCTGCTTTGGTTTCAGCTCCCTCAGCTAGGCTGGTTTTACATGGTGTTTGCCTCTCACCACAGCTGTGCAATGGGCAGCAAGCAGGAATAATTTTTCCACAGCAGTCCCCAGTCCTCTGTGCTTGATGCTTTCTCCTTACTCCTCATTTTCTCATAGCCTAGGTCCTTCCTGGCAGGCCAATTATCTTATATGTACTGCTATTTATTCTTTCTATTTGTTAAATGAAAACACTTTCACCTTGTGATGTGTTCTCTGCACTGACCTGCTTTACCACCGTGTGCCTCCCCCTGCTCCACTTCACAGGGACTGACACCCTTGGTGCCAGAGAATGCAGGTGCAGTAAAGCTGCACAGTGCCTGGCAACACCATTTTTATTCGAAGTTACACATAATTATCATTGATTTGGAAGTGTGACCTCCTTGTTACACAGCCTTACAAGCTGACAGTTTTTTTCCAGAAATTACTTTCCAGCGTTTCTTATGCCCTCACGGAGATCAAAATGTCATGGTTATAAGAAGCTTTGAGGATTATGCCATGTTCATTAAAATGCCTCCAGACAAGTGTATTTTTGTTTTGTATACTGTCCTAAAAAAGCTTCTGCTTCTCTTGGTAAGCACCACGTCACACTCATTTGAAAATGAGCATGTATGTTTACAAACATCCAAAAGTAAGTTTACCCCTCACAGCAAGGGCTAAGATTGTCATTCTGGACATTTACCTGTTCTTCTAGGAACAGTTTCCTTTACAGGAGAACTGTGTAGCCCAAGCAACAGGTGGTAGCTGCTTACATACTCTAACCTTGAAATTATTAATTGAGAGGAAGGTTGGAAGTAACTGGAAGTTGTTCCAGTACTCATGCCCCTCATGGGTAAGGCAGCTGTGCCAGCAAACTGAACTGAAAATCCACTCTCTGAGCTGGCACCTTTGATGGAAGGATTGACAATGAAGCCCAAGACTGGGATAGTCTCCAGCTTAAACTGTTCTTTGATCTGAGGCTGTCTCTCAACATCACAAACCAGTGCTGTATGAGGAATCTTGCACACACTGCTGGTTTTGCTGCCAAGAGGTCTTTCAAGAAGTTCTCTCCCAGTCTGGTATCTCTGGTAGAAAAAATTTCATTCACAAGAATGCTTGCTCATGGTTAAAATTCTGGCCAAAAATCTAGATTTAGCCCTGAATTTTCTCATGTTGATGCACTGTACTAGTAATAAGAAATAAGCAGTGTCACTCAAAATTATGTTATACTGGATTGTGACGAGGAACAGGATCAGATAATACCCTGTAACTGGGAGCAACGAGTTGTACAGTTCTACATATTCTGGAGGCAGCAGAACACCTTGGGGAGAGGCAGTCACTGCATTACCTCCATCCCAACTTCTGGGGCAAGAGACTGGAAGGCAGAAAGGCCTGCAACATGCTATCACCATATCAAGAATAAGAGTGCCTCCCTGCAATCATTTCCCTCTTGTCTGGCAATGTGTAGCACTCAGAAATGACTTTGGTACTACCTGGCTCTGCTGACCTCTTATCATCACCTGAGCCCCTGAGAGTTCATTGTTCAGAGAAGAGGGCTGAGAAGAGTTCTGGCCAACCTCAATTTAGGCTCACTTTGGTTCCCAGAGAAAAGAGAAGAGGGAAATTAACATCCTGGCCTAAAAAGTTTTTTTCTTTGTCTTCATCACTGTTGTGGCAAAATCCAGTTTTATCAGCACCATTGAGAAAGCTTTCAGTAGCTTGAGGATTAGAGAACATTATGGCTTCCACCCAGGACAGCCTTCCAGCTTTTTCTCCTCTCTTCCTAAGGATACATTGAGGTAGTATAGTAAAAAATAAAAAAAAAAAAGAAAAAGCCATCATCAGCAAAGTGGTCATTCTGTACTTTTCCAGCCCTCAGAAATCAGTAACCTTTCCATTTGCACCCAAGCAGTCAGTAGGAGACATGATTTGAACAATCCCCTTCACTGATTTCCTAAGAGAGGCCAAAATTCAGGGCATGACCTCAATTCCTTTCTCCTAGCCACAGCTTAGCTGAAGGCCCAGTATGTCAGATTCACCTCAGTGTCATTCCAGGGACTAGTCTGGAATCAATCTGACCCAGTAAGTCTCTTTGATTGCATCAGGCCTTTCAGAAGTTTTGAACAACTAGGATCTGAACAGCAGGCAGCAATCTGCACAAAGCCAATCTTTTCAGTTCAACAATTTTTAAAGGTCTATGCCTTTTCTCTTTTTTTTTTTTTTTTTTTCCATTTTCTTTTTGGTTTCAAATGGTTTCCAACTGAGCAAATGCTGCAACGAGTTCATGGGAGAAGGCCTCGAGGCACCCCTGACTTTGGCACCGTCATCCCATAGACACTCCATACATTTTTGGCACCTTGCAACAGACACACTGACAGCCACAGGATTGATGGAAAGGGAAAGAAGCTGTTTTGCAGTCAAAAGAGAATGTACTCAGATTTCTAAGGCCATTTGAAAGAATGCCAGAATGATACTGGATTTCGGCATTCTTAAGCTCCTTTAAGATGATGCAGCAAGTGGTCTTTTCCACATGTGATGATGTATTTCAGGACAAGAGTTTCTTCAAGATTTTCCAAGCCTGTGGGCTCCTGATCCTTTTTCAAATTATAGAGATGATAGCATACTGGGGAGAATTGTGATTAGTTTAAACTCTCCACAGCTGCAAGAGATGAATGTAAAAATTCCACCCAAAAATCCACTTCTTCTGGATTGAATTTACCTACATGACACAGAGTCCTGGCCAAGGGACCACTTAAAAGAGCTGGAGCAACATCAACACTATTTAGTTTCTTCTATCACATCAACCCAGCAAAGGCTCACAACTGCTCTACCCAACACATCTCCCCCAGCAGCACGGCCATGGATCGGGCCGGGACATTAACAGCGACCTGAGATGTGTGGGGAGGAAAATGGAACAATGAAATAAAAGCTCAAGTACAAAGGAATTCAGAAAGGGCTTGCAACTCATTAATAGAAATACCCAGAGAATTGTAAAATACCTTACCAAGAGGCGTTACTTGGAGCTCTCAAGGACAGCAGACCCCACTTCATCACACGCTGACAAATTTTGAGCCATCTTGGCAACAGGAGGGTACAAGCACTGTGCTTTCCATCTAAGCTGACCTAAGGAGATGGCAATGCTCTGTTTAGCTTAACAGGACCTCTCTCTCTAAATTGCTTCATTATATTTCTAAAAAAAATATAATCATATACAGCACTCACTGACACTATGGGTGATGTGCCCACCTCGGGATATCTCACCTCCCGTGTCTCTCTGACGAGAGCGGAGGTGGAGCTGGCCTTGGAAGACTGGTGACTGACAGCTCCTGTGTTTGTCTGGATTTATCAACAGGGAGATAGGCGAGAGCCACCTTTATGGGACCTTCCTCAAAAATGCCTGGGAGATAGGAGATGCCAGCTGGGGAGTGTTCCTGGTTTTAAGGGGAGTGAAGCCACTCTCTCAACAACTGTTCCTAATCTACGCCAAAAACAGAACAAAACAAAAAATAAAAATACAATTTACAAAAAAAAAAAAAATCTCTATTTTAAACCTTTCACTGCACCCCGTGAAGAACACCGACCTAAGTACTGAATTGTGCTCGTCGGGCAACCAGCCATGACACTATGAGAAAGCCGACTAGAGCACGCGTAGTCGTGGCCGAGTGGTTAAGGCGATGGACTAGAAATCCATTGGGGTCTCCCCGCGCAGGTTCGAATCCTGCCGACTACGGCTGCGGTCTCGTGGCTTTGCGTTTTCCTTTTTTTCTTCCCCTCCCCGTCGTTCACTGCCGAATCCCGGGAGCGGCGCGGCGAGGCGAGGCCGATACCGCGGCCCGACCCCACTTAAGCCTCACAGCCATCCCCGCCCCGGCCCCAGCAGGCCGGGCAGAGCCCGCCCCTGCCGGCGGCGCGGGGCCGCCTTGGCAACCACAGGGCGGCAAGATGGCGGAGGACCTGGAGCAGCTGCTGGACGAGGTGGAGAGGCGGCTGTGCCACCGGCACGGCGGCGGCGAGGAGAAGCCCGCGGCGGCCAAGGAGGGCAGGTTAGCGGTCCCGCCGCCCTCACACGATCCTCCCGCCGAGCGAGGGGCAGCCTGGGTAGCGCGCAGCCCGTCCCCGCCTGCCCCGTGCGGCCACACCTCTCCGGAACCCAAAATATGCGCGTTCAGGAGCCGGAACCGGGCCGACGGTGGGCCAGTGTCACCTGCAGCCCGTGTTTTTGAAAGACCCAAATCGTATGGCAGCGAGTTCAGTTACTTCAGACAGTCTTTGTCTCCTGCGTGTACCGCGACCTTGGATTAAATATGACGTTAAAAGCTGCACTGATTTGCTCTGAGTTAGGGTTGGGGATTACTGGGCTCTGTAACTGACTTCATGATATAGCCTGTCTTTATATAACTGGCCTCAAATACCTATAAATCTCGCGATTTAGAGCAGGAAGAACTTTAGCAATAGCATTATCAAAGTTTTTATTCTCTTGATACTTCGGTCATTTCACTGAAATCACAGAATATTCAGAGTTGGAAGGGACCCACAAGGACCATCAGGTCCTTGCCCTGTCCAGGACACCCCAAGAGTCACCACGTGCTTGAGAGCATTGTCCAAATGCTTCTTGAGCTCTGTCAGGCTGGTGCTGTGGTCACGTCCCTGGGGAGCTGTTCAGTGCCCAGCCACCCTCTGGCTGAAGAGCCTTTTCCTGATATCCAACCTAAACTTCCCTTGGCACAGCTTCCTGCTCTTCCCTTGAGTCTGTTGTTTCTGTTCATAACTTTTCTGTTCATACTTTATTAATAATATCTGCTACAGTAAGCACTTAACTTACATGCTACACTTTGAGGTATCTGCCTCAAATTCTACAATTTTCAAAATGATGATTTTGCAAGTTTGGTCCTGACAGGGTCATTGCTGACAGTCACTGCCAAGCATTCGGTGTCTGACATCCCAGCCTGCTCTCAGGCTTCCATCCCAGACATCAAGTTTCCATCCTGGTCCTGAGGTTTCCAACCTGGTCCTGACAGGCATCTTTGCCTGTGCTTGGGTTTCCATCCTGACCATCAGCTTTACATCCCAGCCCTCACAGGCATCTCAGACTCCCTTTGGAAGGTCTGTGGACCAGAGAGGTTTGGCCAGATGTCTCCACAGGTGGGCTGCTGAGCGTTTACCCAGCACACATTTCAGAGTCTCAGGAAGGGATCTTGAATAATCCAGTGACTAATGAAGACCAGCAAGACCACTGCCTTCAACCACCTTACTGAACTTCCACATTGTTTGTATAATGGTTGGATGAGCACTTAATTTTAGCCGATCTAATTGCAATCTTGAAAAAAAATGACACCGTTTTCTTCTTTCTCAGGAGTAGATTTGTTCTTGTTTGGTTAATGCAGCGGTACTACAGGCCTCTTCCTTGGACAAAGAGCTGCAAACAGCAGACTTGAGTGTTACTTGAGCAAAGTGGGGGTGGTATTTCTAAGTGCACCCAATTTGGCAGGAATTCTCTTCAGGAGCCCTTCAGTTTTGTAGCTTGAGTGGAGACCTTCTTCTGACCTTATATTCCTGCTGCTGAAGCTAAATGTGAAAAATCAGGGTTGTCCAGTTAATTGCCTAGTAATTGTAGCAGGGGTTATACTGACATAGTTTTATTCACGCTTGGGAGTGGTTGGAAATAAAACAAGCAAGCAAAAATAAGACATATGATGGGACAACTCAACAGTGGCTGGAAGGTGTTATCCTGCAATTTATGTCTGTTCAGTCATGATTTGGATGGCCTACCTGACATACTACAAAAATACTAGGGGGAAAAAGGCTGTAACTGTTTATATTTTTTAACTCACAGTTCTCAGAATTGCTGTAGTCTTGCTACAGCAAGACTACAAAAGTGAAGGCTGATGTATTTATTTTTCAGATCAGCTAAAGTGTTAATGAGTGCTGGCAGCAGTGAAGAAGATCTAGACGACATTATTGATGAAATCTGTAACGACAGCAGCTTTACCAAAACACCTCCGGTGAGTCGGGGTTTGGGGAACTTCAGAACAAGTCAGGTTCAACCATGGAAGTAAAAGCACCATAAGCTAAAACTTTTAAAGCAAAACATGAATGAAAACAAGCTGTAGAATAAACTTGGAAAATAAAGCAGAAGGGAAAATGCAGTAATCCTGTAGTGAGGAACAGGAGAGATATAAAGAGGTGTTCTTACCTGGGCAATAACAGGCAAAGGAAATGCTAATTCAAAATAGAGCTCAGTGTCAATGTTCAGAATCACAGAATGGTCACCGTTGGAAGAGGGACTTCTGGAGATCATCTGCTCCAACCACCTGCTTAAGCAGGACTGCCTAGAGCCAGTTGCCTAGGACTGTGTCTAAATGGCTTTCAATTATCCCTGAGGATGTAGACTGCAGCCTCTCTAAGTAGCCTGTTCCAGTGTTTGACCATCCTCACAAGTCATAAAGATTTTTCCTATGTTTGAGTGGAAATTCTTGTACTTAAGTTTGCACCCACTGCTTTTCCTGTCAGTGATTCCACTGAGAAGAGTCTGGCTACATCTTCTTTATTTTTCCCTTACATACCTTTGTAAGGTTCTCCTGACCATTGTTCTCTCCAGGCTAAACAACTCCAGCTGTCTTAGCTAATACCTAGTTGTCAGATGGTCTAAATCCTTAATGACCTTTATGGTCCTTTCCTGGGCCCATTCCATTGTGTCCATGCCTCTTTTGTACTGGACACAGTGCTCCAGACATGTCTGTGAGGTAGTTTCTGGAGTAATGTGACCTGTTCTGGTCTCTCAAATACAAGAGAGAGATGGAGCTACTGGAGAACCTCCAGCAAAGGCTCATGGAGATGGCTAAGAGACTGAAATGCCTGTCATATGAGGAGCAGCTGAGAGAGCTGGGACTGTTCAGTCTGGAGAAGAGAAGGCTCCAGTGGGATCTATCAATGTATGTAAATAGCTATGGGTGTAGTGAAGAAGGGGCCAGACTCTCCTCCATAGTGCCCAGTGACAGGACAAGAGGCAATGGGCATACACTGAAACACACAAAATACCATCTGTACATAAAAAACCACTTTTCTTACTGTGGGGGTGGTCAAACACAGGGACAGTCTTCACAGAGAGGTTGTGGAGTCTCAGTCTGTGGAGATTTTCAAAATGCAGCTGGACACAGTCCTGGGCAAGCTACTCAAACTGACCCTGTTTTGAGCAGGGGAAGGTCCCTTCCAGCTGAAATTATTATTTCATTCTGTCTCATCAGTGCTGAGTAGAGAGGAGGGATCACCTCCCTGGACATGCTGGCAACATCCCTCCTAATGTGTCCCAAGATACTGTTGGCCCTCTGTGCTGCCAGGGCACATTGCTGGCTCCTGGTCAACTTGTTATGGACTGAATTTCCCACAGCCTTCTCTGCAAAGCTGCTTTCTGGCTGGTCAGCCCACATGGTGTTCTGTGCATAAGGATTGTTCCTCCCCTGGGGTGGGAGTTTGCATTTCACCTTAGCTGAACTTGAAGAGATTCTTCTCATCCCATTTCTGGAAGTCATTTGAGGTCCCTCTTAATGGCAGCTCAGTCATCTGATACACCAACCACTGCTCCCTGTTTTGTGTCCTCTGCAAATGCCTTCTTATTTCACAGCAGGAGATGGAGATGAAGCCAGAAATTTACATTTTCAAGACAGTTACAATGCTAGAAGGCATTGAAAATAGGTACTCATTTGGGTATCAGAGTAGAAAATGGTGTTACTTATTCTTCATAACCTCCTGCAGATTGCCTTATTTTCATGAGTGACATTGTTTTTGTTTTGTTTGATTTTGATTTTTTACAAAGTGGCTAAATCTGAACCAACAAAAATACTTCTATACATCTGAAGGAGAGAGAATTATGCCAGTAAATTCATATATCATTTTATATCCCTAGAATTTCCTATTTAGGATCTAGAGTTCTCATATTCTAGAATTCAAATAAACTCTTCTGTGTGCAGCAAATAAGAAACCTTTCAAAGACTCTATCTTTTTGGATAATCTAAGTGCTTGATGGGTTTTAATGAAACAAAAGCTAAAAAACATTGAGGGAGAGGGTTCCAAATTATCATTGGTTTTAAAAGCAATATTATTAAGAGGAGGGCATGAAATACTAAGTAAGTCTTGATTGTAAAGTGGTTGTGTGGTGTGGAATTCCTTCAGCCAGAGCTGGAAATTCAGTGTAGGAAGAGAAGCCTTGTTCCTTGCTTACCTGTTACTTCAGAGCCTCACAAACTTGAGCAAGAGAATTCCCAAAGTCTTAGACCCCTTCTTCTGTGACTGAGATTTTCTGGCTCCTGCCTATTAAGTAAAACAGAATATTGTGACTTTGCTGTAATGTTGCATTTTATTCTTTGGTTGTTTTTAAACAGAAATTGAAGTCTAATTCTGTAAGTCTCACACCTGAAAGAAACAGTGTTGTTGTACAGGCACATGGGAAAAGGTAGGTGAAAAATGTTTGGGCTTGTTGGACATTGCTTGATTATAACTTCGTATCAGTCTAATAATACTGCTGCTGTTTAATCTGTGTTGACATTTCTTAAGACACTGAAAAGAGAGACAGTCTTTTTACAGAAAAAACAAAGATAAACTGGTAATTTTAAAGAATTGTTAATGTGTTTTCATGTGGTCAAAATAATTTATTAATTATTTAAGCTATTGAACTTCCTTTGCCTTATGAACATACACATTTATCAAATGCTGCAATATGTAGGCCTTTGTATATTTGGCAGAGAGAGTGAGTAGAGTTTTATAGAGTTTTTCTTTGAATACTTTGATAATGGAAATTTTAAAATTCTGTAGTTTACAAGCATTTGGATGCTTTGCCTATATTTAAATTTTTTTTTTTTTATAAATACCATGCTGTTAAACTGGGAGAAATGTTATACTGCTTTCTCCAACCTGTTTTGCTATAATTTAGTATTTTTTAATGAATCCAAATAGGTGCTGTCCAGTGTACCTCGGTGGAAGCCTTTCACCATCTGGGATAGGAACAAATATTTCAAAAAGGTAGGAAACCTGAAAAAATACGTGCTACTTGCTTTATCATTATTTTAATTCCCAGCTGTGTTTCTGTGGTGGTACAAAACTCTGCATTTGAACTGGGTAGGATAGCCTTACAGTCATCTAAAGAAGTGGCTGCCTGTAACTGCAATTGAAATCAGCTGGTCCCTTCCAGTCCTCTCTTGTTGACCACTTGACTTTTTTTTTTATTTGAGATGGTGAAAGATGCTTGCCAATGAGACATGAAACCAAAAATCAGTAACAGGTAGTTAAGGAAATTGCTGCTGCGTTGTTATTTTTCCCTGCCTCTCTTCATCTTTCTATGTGATGCCAAGTATGTGACTTAAATCAATGGGCTGGTTGAAATCTCCCAGAACCTGAAGTGAAAATGGTAAGAGTGCTTTGCAATTGCAGCTGAATTCAGCAGAAGAGGTGCTTTGATGATTTATCCACAACATCCTATAGAACATTACTGCATTTCCATGTGGCATTTTGTGTAGTAAGTAATTGTGCATTCAGTACATATTTGGGTGCTGCCCAGGTGCTGTATCAGTGAGGAGGACTAAAGAAAATGTATCAAGTGAATATCAGTTTATTTTATGTGTATCAGTGGGGATAGGAACCTGTAAAATAATACATGAACATACAATTAAATCACATACCAGAATTCTGAATATGCCAGAGATGTAAAAGCCTTAAGATTAGGTGATGTTGCTTCTAGTATTTCTGAGTGAGTGCTGTACTTTGACCGATTTATGATGGATATATATTGTTTCAGTCAGCTTCTCTGATTGTTCTTCTTTGTCCAGAACGTGTGATCAGCTACGTTGTACTGCTTGTGACTTCCGTGTGTCACTTTTCAATGACTACGTCTGGGATCAGTCCTGTGATTATCTTTTCTTCAGGTGTGTCTGGGCTGGCTATTAGTGTTGTGCTACTGTGCTCTGGGGCTCAATAAGAACAGGAAAGATGAAAAGCCCTTAGCACTGCTGTGTCACCTAAAAAGAAGCATGCTACCTGTTTGGGATCAAGTGGGACAGTCTGTGGGGAGGGGGAAGCAACATCTGCCAAAATCTGTTTTCATCTGTTTCTATCTCTTCTCCCATGACTCTCCCTCTGCTTTTAAAAAGAATTCAAGTTTCATGGATCAAAAGGCCAGTTTATTACTGAAATAAGCAGGTAATCCATGTGATGGATTGGAGTCTGCCAACCAGTGCAGGGTATCTACAATGTCAACAATATAAATGCAAACTGTTCAGCATGTGCTTTACACCTCACCTTCACTCATACAGACTGTGATGGTTTCAAGACAGATGTTCTTTTTTCCACTATCAGGTGCTGTCATGTTCAGTGCAAATCAAATAGCTTTATTTCTTAACAGATTTCTTTCTTGAAGCAAGGTTTGGTTAAATGGAGAGGTGGGATTTTTATTTTCTGCTTATATTGTGATGTCTTTAATTCTTTAAATAGTTTTTGAAGACTTAAAAGTAAGGAGATTTTATTTCTAGTTTCTCTAAAGCTAATGCCAAGGCTTAGTGAGAGATAGTGTAGTAGGCACGTTCCTAATAGACACCAAATTTGGATTCCTCTTATTTTAGTACAGTCTCTGTGTGTGCCTGTTAACTGATGGGAGAGGTGGATGTGTTCAGGCTATGTACTTGGACAGTGATGTGACAGCCAGAGAAGAACATTAATGGAGATAACGGCTCCTTTTCCATTATTTTTTCTGTGTTACGTCTTCGGTTATTCCTGTATTTTTCTTCCAGTCTCAAAATTTGTATTTCTTACTGAATACCATTATTTTTCCCATTATTTAAAGCAGTTTTAAAAATACTATACTGGTCTAGTCTCCTAAGATTAGTTTGGTAGTGGAAAAGGTTTAAACAAAAGTGGGATTCTTTTATTTACCCGAAGTCAAAATTACTTTGCTTTTCAGATCTTGAAATAATAAATGAAATGAAAGAAAAAATACACGAGTGGCATTAGTGTCAGATACTTGTAACAGTGATTAAAATCTGTAATCTTTAGCAAGAAATTTAGCTGTTTATTTTGACAAACCTGAATTTTAGAAAGCAAACTTTGAGATTAAACATTTTCCTTCTGATCTCTTGTCTGATCTCTTTTCCTAATACTTCTTCCCTTGATACTTGTTTTGGGTTTTCTTTATTTAACTGGGCTTGTTAATGTTGTTTTTGAGCAATTCAGTGTCCAGTGGCCAGGAGGATCTCATGAGAGTAGAGATAGCTAAAATGCTACACTTGTTTTGGTGGTTTGTTTTTTTGGTTTTTTTTTTTTTTTTGAAACAACTTATTTTTGTCATAGCATGCTGATTTTTTATTTGTTATGGTTAATGGCTGCACAGGAATTATTTCTGGTTTGATGTACAGTCTACCTCCTTATGGCCATTTCATTTCAGTCACTTTAACTATCACCTTGAGTAGCAGTTCCTGATGAAAAGTTTAACGTTTAATGGGTAAAAGTTTAAAGTTTAATGGGTAATTGTACCCCTTATGCATAGCAATTTTTACAGTAAGTTTGATAAGATAAATATATATTTGGGTAATTTTTTAACACAAGAATTAGCTTGGCTTGGTTTTCTTCCCAATTCTTTCTCTGGAGGCTGACTGGAAGTCTCTAAACCCAACAGATAACATTGTTTACAAAAACATCAGTCTGTAGTTTATCTGAGAACACAGAAACTACCCACTGAGACTGCTGTCAGGAAAGGAGTGTTCAAAACAGAATTCAAATATATCCCTAAATTAATCCATGACGGTGGTACTCATAATTGTCAACATGTCTTCTGATTTGAAATGGCCTCATAAATATTTTTTCTTAAAAAAAAAAAAAACCCAGCATGATCCTAAGATTAATTCACTTCTTTGGCAGGAATAACATGCCTGAGCTCAGTAAACTAAGAGCAAAGATGATAAAGAAGAAAGGAGCACGTGCATATGCTTGTCAGTGCAGCTGGAGATCCATTGATGAATTAACTGACCTCCAAACAGAGCAGCAGCTTCGCTGGGTTTGTGGTAAACATGGAGAATGAAGTCCTCTTGTGGGGGATACCTACTTGTATGGAAATGACTCTTAAAATCAATTTGTTTCCTGAGTTTTCTGAGAACAGATGGAAAATTGAATTCTTAGATCTAGAAATAGATGATAACACCCAGATTTCAACCTGAAAACTTTTTTTTTTTTAAATTTAACTGTCTTGCAAGCAGTGTGGGGAGTTGAAGTATTAGGAGAAATAACCAATTTGGAGGCTTTCTGGAAGCTAAATGAGGCTAAAGTTCATACTCAGTAGTGTTGAAGAAAAGAAGGGGAAATAACAGACTTGGGCATGGGCAAAGCACCTTGAGACTCTTCCTCACATCTAGCAGAGAGCCTTATTTCCCATGTCTGCAGAATCTTGGACTCACAATGGTGGGTTGAGAAACAACCATGACACACAACCATATGAATTTCTGCACAGAAGTGAATCCTGCTCTTCTGCTTTGCTCACAGTTGTTAATGAGCAAGTGGTTGTTTATCTCTTAAAAAATTACTATGGGATCAGCTCTCATCTTAAAGGTTTCAGCACACCCCAAGACTTTACTTGCTTTTACCCACCAGTAGCCAAAACTGCAGGTGCTGAAAATTTTCTTCCAGTTCCTACTGCTTTCTTCAGAGCACTTTCTGCTGACTAAGGACTTCTACCATAATTAATTTCTTGAACTTCTCTTCAGCCCTCATTGCACAAGAGATGAACAAGTTATTGTGCAATTATTAAATATGCAATTTAGAGAGATTCTTAAGGGTATTTTACTCTTTTATCAATATTTTCAAGGGGAAAAGGTTCAGGCTTTTAAGAGTGAGAAAATATATATCCCCACTGATGTTCAAATTCAGATTTTTTTTTCAGTTTTACTTAGCTTTCACTTCAGCTTCTCTGTAAAAAATTTTGTATTCAGAAAGTATAACTATCCTGTTTCAACACACTCCCTTCCCTCAATAGCATTGTTACTTGGTGAATTGTCTTGCTTACAGTCAATGTCACTATACTTTATGAGCTTTTCCTTTTCATTATGTATAAGTAACACAGAAGATAGATTTGAGTTTTATGCAGGGGGAGAGAGAGGAAGGAGTAATCAGTCCTGTCATTTACTACACTGAAGAGTGTCTCAATATGGGAAATCTGTCAGTGTTTTTGTTATGCAATATGTGTATCTGTACAGATAAATTCAGAATTATTTTGGGCAATTCTAGCTATACAGAGCCCTTTCTCTGAAGTTTTCCTCATGGCTCTAATCTATACATTTGTTCTGTTTCTGAGCTTTTCCAAAACAATTGCCTGGTCTTACAGAGGTGATTCCTGTGTCTGTCACCCTCTGAAAGAGCAGATCTCAGTAGTGATCAGAGGCACCCTGCACTCTGCACCCTGCTTACCTTGTCCTTCCATGAGTGCTTGTTTTAGAGCCTGCAGAGGCCCAGCAGTGTGCCTGGGATGTCGGGCAGTGCTGCTTCAGTGCTCCAGACTGCTCCTTCCAGTGCCCATGCAGCCTTGCTGTAGAGTCAGAGGTGAGCTGGCTTTGGAGAGGTTCTACTTGGCATGCTGGTATAGACACAGTTAGGGTCATGTATTTTTCTTAGTGAATTTAGTATTTCAGGCTGAAGTTTCAACTGCTGGAGTCCAAAACTGCAGGTTCAGGAGCAGAGACCACTTGACCACTGCTCAGTCAGCTCCTAGAAGAGCTCTGCTTGTCTTTCTGTCCTTTGTGAAGATGTAGCCTGGTCTGGGCTGTATGCAGTGAGTGTTCCTAGGTGTGCTTCAGGTGGGCCCAAGCAACTTTAATGCCTAGAGAGCATCAGTGCTAAGAATCAGAGAACTCAGAGGTAGGTAACAAGCTCTGGGGAAGAAGAAACCTGCTTTCCATTCTTCTTTAAGAATGCAGTCCGAATAGCATGGAGTTGCCTTGGCTTTTCTGTTCCAAGGCTGTTTGGAACTCATGAACAAGTAGTTCCACAGAGTGTGTAACTTTTGGCTAGAATTGGACTGGAACTTGTGCCACAGTGTAGAAACAAGCTGGGCTTGCAACCTGTGAGCAGAAGAAATGGGGAAAATCCTAATTCCCATCTCAGTTCATGAGACCGAGTCTTATGTGACTTGGAAAGGGAGTGTGTCTCCTGTACCCTGAACGTTCCCCTGGAATAATCAGGTTTATTCAAGTGTAGTTAACTTGTTTCTGGCCTTGGTCAGAGTGGTGGGATATGACAGCTTCTTGTCCAAGGGAAGTTGTAAACAGGTACAGAATAGTGCTTCTTGTACGGGTTTTCAGAATTTATCATATTTCTAGATTTGAGAATAATTGCTGTGTCATTAGATACAATTATTTTGTTGGAAGGAGGAGCAGTATTAAGATTTGATTTCCTTTCCTTTGCTTTCTTCAGTTCCATGTTACAAACCACTCCAGAGTCCTCAGGTGAAAAGAATGTAAAGCAAGGTAAAACTAGAGCTTGAATGTTCGCTTGATGAAGGTATTGTCAGATTGTACAAGGTTTTCAAGATGTAGCCCAGACCCTAAGTGATATTTCTGTGTTGGTTATCTGAGATAGCAGGGATTATGTAGAGAATTATGTTTAAGAATATATAAAGAATTCTGTTTAAGAATGCAGCTGTTGTCAAATTGACTTACTGGAGACCAGTGTTGCTAAGTATAAATGGGACCACTGTTTTACTCCGATTTTTTGCTTTGGAATAATAATACCATTCCCATTTGTGACATGGGCAAGGTGAAAATTTAAGGCTTTTATTTTGTTTACTGATATGCTTTGAAATTTTCTAGCCTGTCCCATTAGTCTGCAGCAAATCCCTCAAAAAAACAAAAGCAATGAAGAATGACAAAATGAAATTCCATCAAATTTTAATATGCTGATCTGACTTATCTTTCACTTGTTTTACCTGCAAACTATGGAAGGTGAATATAGCTCACAAGAGTCATTATTAAGAATCGACCTGCCATTAAAGTTAACTTACATAAGCATAATAACATTACATATTGCAAGCTCTGCACTAGATTATATCAAATAAAGATCTTCTTTTTCCAAACACCCATTTTAGTTTGGTACTGAAGATATTCTGCAAATGCTGCCACTTGCTGAAAGACTGCCACTTCTCTTGTTTCCTGACATGTGAGTCTTCGGCTCATGTAACCACCACATGGTGGTAGTCACACAATACAAGAAGTGTTATATTGGGAGCTGTGTACTCAAATTTTTCTTCCTGCCAGGCTCTTTTCTCCAGAAGACCTGACGTTCTGTCTGTGTGTGACACCTGATAACTGCAGGCAGGTGGAGCAAAGGAACATCAGGTGCTGCTCATTTGTGAGGGCCACATCTGATGCCTAGGGTTTGGCATGTGTGCTTTGAGAGTTTTTCAAATGCCAGCACTTAATAAAATGAAAAGTTGGAACTAATCTGAATCGTGTGTTGTGTGAATTCTATTGTATTGTTCCTATCCAAGAGAAGCCTTGTAAAAATTATGTTTTCTGTCAGAAGGGTTATGACATGTCCTTAGTTCAAAAGCATTGTCCAGGTCATAAGAAGCAATAAATACTGTTGTGTGTGTTTTCTCACATCAGTGGATGGAGCAAATGGAGAATTGAAGCTTTAACATTCTTTACCGGCTAACATGAGGAGAGCACATGAAATGATAGAGAGCTCACAGAGGTGAATGCATGTGCCACATTTCTTGGATGTTTACCAAGGATAAAAGGTGGAGGCAGGTGCTGTGCAGGGTGGCATATAGCTAAACAACTTGCAGAGTGGGGTGCTGGTAGCCTGGTGTATCAGTCAGGCATTGGCTGTGGTCCGCATGCCCTGGGTCTTGCTGTAGAAAGCCCTTCTTAGTACCAGGGAGGAGTTGCTCTGCATGTGGGAGTTGAGACTTGTTTCTCCACCATCCAGAAATGCCATGTGGCTTACATTAGAGTAACAAACACAAATACTTCCCGTACCTCATTCTGAATTCAGATTCCAGGCATGGGTGCTATTCAGGCAATAATTATTTCCCCAACTTAATTGGCAGTGTGGACACGAGGGTTAATATGTGATTGTACAATCCAGTCTGCAGAGGGCAGAGCAGCACCGCTGAGAGTTACAGCTCAGGCTCCTGCTTCACTCACAGTCTCATACTCCTGTCTTTTTCTGCAATTGTGGTTTATATTCAACAGACCAAGGCTTGCATTTGTCTCCTACTAGTGTCATGATAAGTGGGGTAGCCAGATCTGTAGCAATTCCAATTGATTTTTTTATTAATTCATCCAAATGGTCTTCAAGTGGTCCTTGACCAATTCTGAAATAGATTAAATTTTTAACTGTCATGTAAAGAAGCATAAAAAACTCTCTGTGTGTCTATACATAGGTATATTTGTGTATGTTTATCCTCTAATAACATCAGTAGAAAAATGAATTGCCTCACAATTTTTTTTACCCTGCCCACATTAATTTTCCCTGAAAATGTTAAATAATTTTGCCAAGCAGAGGTTGCATATGTTAGGATCTTCTAATGTTCAATGCAAAATTTATATAGCACATCACCCAAGATGACAGCTCTTTAAAAGGAAATAATAAAATTCCAAAATTCAGAAATGAAAAAAAAAAAAAAGTGGTTCCTGTCTATGTAGGAAGGCAATGTAGACCAGAAATGCTGTAGGGCAGTCTGAGATACAGCATGAGAATCATCCAAAGACCTACATCCTGCAGTCTGTCAATCACTACATCCTGCAGTCTGTCAATCACTACATCCTGCAGTCTGTCATCCATGAGGCACAGCTGAGGTTAGTGAAGGCTCACTCTCTGAACTCTCTTCTGGCTCTTTGGGAATGCAGAAAGTGAGTGTACAAAGCAGATTTAAAGTGGGTGGAAGTAAACATTATTTCCAAGAACCACTGAAGTTGTGTCTGTTTCTGCAGAAGTGATAAGGTGTTTTTAACTCAAAGCACAAACATATCTAAACCATGAAACTAAAGTTTACTTGTTTTACTCTAGAATAGGGAGTAGGATCTACATTTAACCTAGTTACACCATAGGTGAGTGATCTCTGTAACACTTAATTCTTTACCTAATTTCTTCTAACAGGAGAAACAATTGAAATTAAAGTTTAATAGAACAGAAAGGAACAAGAAAGGCTGAGTGGCACACTGTGAGAGGTTTCATACATGTTTTGCTAAAACATTTTTTCAGATAAGAAATAAGCCGTTGGTTTTTGTTTGCTTCTAAACTAAGCATACACATAAGTGAAAGAAACAAAAATACCATGCTGCAGGGAGAAGTTCAAATGTCCATTTGCCAAAAGCAAAGACAAAACTTCACATGGGAGATGTCCTTTCTAGGAATCTTTTATGATTGCAATTCCACAGGCTGGCCCAGAAGATGGAGGTGAATCTACCCACCCACTCCCCCCTCACCCCACTCCCCTTTTTTGGAGTTTCCTGTAGTATTTTGAAACCTGTTTCCTGTTGATAGCTTTTAGAAATAATAGCTAGCATGGGTATTATATTTAGATATAAGAGCTAAGATATTCAGGGCTTGTAAAACCCTCTTAGACAGTGGTTTATAACTGTTATTCAAATATAAGCAAAAGATTTTGAAGTTTTTTAAGAGAGTTTAGTGAAACTGAAACCCTTGCAGCTTCAGACCTTTTTGCTAAAGAACTGTGAGGCAGAGAGGAGGAAAGGCATTTTCACAGCAGTCAAACCAGCACATAATATTCTAGCTCCTTAGTACCTTAAATTCCTCTGCTTAGAAAATGTGATTGCCTGCAGAGGGGGAAAAATGTTCACTCTTGAATGGTGATAGGGTGTTTATAAAGTATCCATAGAATTTCTCAGTCTCTATTTAAAGGCAAGCCATATGGCCTCACTCTCAGACATTGCAGTAGATTTGCAGTGAGCATACATCTTTCAGCTAGGAGCTGTGGGATAGTCAGCAGTCTGAGTGTGCTCGGAATTCCGTGTCCTAACTGCCCTGATGTAAACAGCACTCACAGGAAGGGGGAAGCAGTTACCAGAGACAGGAAGGTTGAATTTAGCATCAAACTCCTTATCTCAGCAGAGCGGACTGCTCAGGATGCTGATAAGAAAAATGTATAAATTGCTATAGCAGCCTGTGATAGCTGCCTGGCCCTTCCAATGAGAAGAGCATTCTCATCAGTGCAGTCAGAGTACAATCTTACATGTGCAGATGAAGGGATTATATCTGGGGGCCACTTACCCAAAATAATGCTTTGTGTACAACAGTCTCATTCAGTCTGGGTTACTGGCACTTGAAGGAAGATTAATCTGCATGCTGAAGTAGGAGGATATGTGTCTTTAAAAATAAAAACTTTGTCATAGTAAGAGTTATTATTAGTCTTACTAGCCATAAAGGAATATAAGCCTTTCCTGAATCTGAATACTCACTGCAATATCTGGTATAATTTTTAGATTACAGATTTTATATCAGTGCTGGCACAGCTCTGGTTCCACCTCTTCAGAGATAAAAGCTGTTGCTGCATTGTCTTAAGTGCTTTGGATCAATGAGATGTCCTGTTTACAAGTGGCTTCAAAACACTGTTTGCAGTGTAATCAGTTGCTCATTAACATACAACGTCATTTTTCCTTTTGATTTATGTGTGTGTAGATTTTGGGAAATCCATCTGCCCTGAGCCTACAGCACAGCAAAGCCCCGTTCCATCAATATGTCCTCCTCAGTGGCTGAGGTGACCCAAAATGCTAGGCTCCTCCACATTGATTTTTCTCTGAATGATGACTCTCATTTCTCCTGTCTTCCCCAAAGTATGCTGAGAAATTATTTGGCTAAGATTGAGACCCGGAGGCAGTTTAAAGCAGTCTTTCAGTTGCA
This sequence comes from Dicaeum eximium, assembly GCA_013396995.1. Classification (NCBI taxonomy): domain Eukaryota; kingdom Metazoa; phylum Chordata; class Aves; order Passeriformes; family Dicaeidae; genus Dicaeum; species Dicaeum eximium. The sequence continues at coordinate 79,118 of VWZP01004026.1, read as the reverse complement.
TCTTCACACATATTTCTGGAACATCTTTCCCTTTCCTTTTTCCCTTTCCCTTTCCCCATCCTCCATGCTATATTTAGTTCCATTCCAGTGAGGAAGGCTAGAAACAAACTATGGAAAAGGAGAGTGGTATAAAAGAATCTACCCATGTCCTGAACAGCAACAAAGCAATCTGTCCTGGGTCATTGCAAATATAACGTTCTGGATTTGAATGGCTAAAATAATTAGAGTCAAGAGGACACTGGGGTCCATCTGTTCTGCTCACTGAACGTGGGTACCACACATCTTCTGCCACAGGAGGACATGGCACTGTCACAGGGTGACACAGCTGTCAGCAGTCTTAGCACCAGAGTATCCAGCCAGGTGCTCCACACCAGGGTTGCTAGGGTAAGCTAAAATCTTTAATCATTCTAGTTTTGCAAAAGAGCTTTTCCTATGTGGTATATTGCAAATCCTTCCTTAAACCTGGAGAACATTACTTCTTTATAAAGTATATGTTTGTAAACTGGATAATTTCCAGATGTCAAATCATTTGGCAGACCTTGCAATAACAATTTGCTACTCCAGGTTCTCAGCCAGTGCTGGGCGTGTGGTTACCTTGGTTATTTTCAGGATCCATCATAAGGCAAATGACACCTCTAAGAAGGGGGAAAGCAAACAGCCTAATGGGCACCTCGTGGCAGAGAGCACCTCATCAGGTTTGTCCCAACACATTCTCATGTCATTGTTCAATAGGGTAACAGGCCATAAAAGAATGAAGCAGCTCCTTTCCTTTTCTGTCAGATGTTGCAACTTACTCATATTTCCTGTCCTGCTATTTAAAGGACGAAGGGCTGAAAATGAGAGTTCATTAACTTGTCTGGAATTAAATATTTTCCTTTTTCTACAGCCATGCTCAAATGAGTGATAGTAACACAGGGCTGGAAGGCACTGCCTTGTGCCTTGAGACAGGACTACCCCTAGGGGAAGCTCGGGCTAAACCCAGGTGCAGGTTGCCACCAGAAATGCCCCTCCCATCTGCAGGGGAGCTGGCCACGGTTCACCTCAAAGAAAGTGACACCACGTGTTCCATGCCAGCTGCCCAGTGAGTCCAGGAGGAAGGGAAGGAACACCCTTCTCTCCCTGCTGGCTGAGGGGTTGAGCTGTGTCTTAGCCAAGAACAGAAATACGTGGGAGAACGCGGGAGAGCTGCAATAAGCTAACATCACAGTGGGCCTTAGGCACTTGGTGGTATTTTTGACAGTCTTACTTTAACTGAGCACATTCACGCTTCAAACATTTTAAAATAAAACATTGCTTCCCACACTTTTTTTCAGCTCCTGTTGGCTGTTGTTTTCTTTATGGACTTGAAACTATGCTTAATTCATCCCCCAGAAAAATCCTTATCTCTCTCCAAATGGTCTGGGAAAAGCTCAGGGCATACTTGCAATGCAAACTTTGAGGAAGTAAATTTTGTTTCTCAATAAATCTAGCCAATTCAACTGTTTGACAGCCATCCTTCTAAATTTTGAAGGAGACTGAGCTCTTCTCTGAGGCGTGCATTCTAGAGTTGTGGGTCCTTGGGCCTTGGGCCCCAGGAGGTCACAGGCCACATCTGATAGGTCCAAGAAGGGTAACTAAGAAAAGCAATTCTGTTGTCAGCAGCCTTAAGTTTTCTGTGCTTGAAACAGTACTGCTGGGGAAAAAATAAGAAGTGTGAGTTTGCAGATTGAAAGAAAGGTCTGAGAGGATGGCCACAAGTGGGACAGCCACAGCGGTTGTGTTTTTTCAAAATACAGAGCCAAATTCTTCTTGAAATGCAAAGATGTTTTCAAGAAAATCTTTCCATTGTTTAGCATACTCTGATTCAACTCTCGTGTGTAAACTATAGACCATTAACATATTTGTGTACAAACATCATCAGGTAAATTGCAGCCATCCAGGTGTGTGAGTGAGCACTGAGGAGCCTGCTCGCTGGAAAGGCACACCTGAGGGCTCCCCTCCTTCTGCTAATTATATTCCAGGAAGTTTTAATATATGGCACCATCCCACCCTGCCAACCAAGGGGCTCCATTTTTCTTCCATGCACCTTAAATACAAAGGAAGTGGGTCCCAGCAGGAGCTCCTTGGTGGTTGCTGCCAAAAAGAGTAGCAGTGAGTTTCAAAGGGGAGGAGATGGAGAATGCTTCCTGTGGGATGAAGGCCCTTCCATACCTCCTCCTCTCCTAAATCCCACACTGCAAGTAGGGATTTGGGGCTCTACCATGAAAGAAGAGGGCGTCTGTAAAGCCCCAAGTGCACTGTGCTTGAGGAAGGCTTGTCAGAAAGCAGAGGAAAATGAGATGGCAGAGGCAGGCTGCACTTTTTTAGAAGTTTGGGGAGTTCAGGCAATGAGTACTCACATGCATTGCTTACTTTTTAAAATCTCTCCATAAACTGCTAGTCATTAAAATAAAAATTCACCTCTTAGCAAGGAAAGAAAAAAAAGTAAGAGAATAAGCCACAGTCTTATGACAGATTTTTACACCTTACAGCCTTGAGAAATTATCTTCCTTTGATTCATGAAATAAATCAACATGATGCAAACAGCATCAGGAACTTAATAGTTTTAAGAGGAGCTGATGCTAAAATAAGGTATGCCAGCCCTGAAAGGCCTCCAGACTGTGGTTGTGTAATGGGGATAAGTACAGTACTTCTTTGGAGCATTAACCTGAATTAAAGGATGAAATGACTGGGCAGCTGGGCAGGGATCAAGCACACCCCTGGTCACTGCTGAGGCCTCGACAGAAGGATTAGAGAAATTGCAAGATGGTCTTTAAAACAGAAATTCCCACTGAGGGGGCCAGCAGTTTTCTTGAAAGGACCAAGCTGGCTGTCAGGGCAGCCGTGGCTGTGGAGGCAGGCATTCGAGAAGGGGTTCAGCACCCACTCTCCACCACATCCGCACCCAGTGCTTGCAGGGCACAGCTCCAGACTGGCCCTGCTCACCCCACAGGTTGCAGTGGCTCTCCACAGAGCTGAGCACTGCTTTCCAGGGAAGGCAGATGGATAAAGCATTAGGGGCTGATGCAAAACCAGTTTATTGTGTCTATTATGCAGCTGCGTCAGGAGTTGCGTACCTAAATCCCTCCGCGTCACGGCAGGGGAACGCTCCCCACGCAGTGCTGCTGCTTGTTGACAGCCATCCTTCAACACTCTCTTCAAAACACAGCACACAGCAATTGCTGCTGTGCCATAGAAAAAACCCTGGTGTGCTCTCAAGTCACGTAGAGCCGGATCTTCAGCTGGGGTCAGGCCGTGTGAGCCAGGGCGATGCCTGCCACAGCTGGTTCATCCCGCTGGAGCCATTCCTCCCTGGGAGAGCTCAGGCAAGGCCACGCACAGCGGGAGCCTCCACTTCTAACACCCAGCTCTTCTACTGGATTATTCCAGATTTTCCTTGGGGATCTTGAGTCTGAACTTAGGCAATAGCACATGCACCAATGCCATTTGTTTGAACTAAATCCACTGGTTTTGTTTCAGTTTGAGAGTACTGTTATGAATTACTCACCACAATCAAGCTGGTCAATCAATAAGGCAATTTATCAATTCGTTGATAAGGGATGGCCAAGCAGTGCTGGGGATGTGGGAAGTCTGTGCTCCACCAACACGTCCCTCCTACCCCTGGTTATGCCCCTTTTACTGGCAGTTTCTCCTTGGGCTGTGTCCTGCTTACTGTGCTGGGTGCAAGTCTGAGCAAGCCCAAACGTGTTGGCTAGCTCACAGTCCCGTAGGCAAGCAGAGTGGCTACAAGCCCCCACCAGGTCTGGACAAGGCTGGAACATGTTGCCAGGTCACACTCCTAGCAAGCAGGTAACAGCAGGAACAAGCCTTTACCTGTTTGCACAAGCCTGCATTTTCCTTATACATAGAAAGTGGATACAATTCATAATTATTGGCTAAAGCAATTACATAGTAACAAAAATACAAAAAAAAAATCCTAACAATTCACAGCAAAGTGATTTAAACAAAAAAAAAAGAAATAATTATATTTTCCTTTGTCTCATGTCCATACTTTACTTTAAGTTCAGTATTCTTGTTTATACTGATCCCATGGTGTGTTTCCATAATGACATGAATCACTGTGTAACATCTCACAGTACCTCACAGGAACACACCTCTCTGGGTGCTTCACAGCTTGAGAATGGATTTTAAGATGCTGCTGCCTGCATAGGGCCTGTAATGCACTCTGCCCTTGCAGAGCTGCCTTGTATATGGCACACAGGACAGCCTTAACCTTCCCATCTCCATGATAATACACTAGATGGGTTTTCTCCAGGGGAAGCCCACTGGGCTAGTATTAGCCTTCAGTGAAGGGAAGACTGGTCCCCATGTAAGTGTGTTATATTCTCAAATTCAGAGAGGAATGAGACTCAAAGATCTTGCTCACTAGATGAGGATTTTGAGGGTCCCAAGTGTGGCACACTCTTTTTCCTTTACTGCACTGCCAGCTTTCCCCTACTGCTGACACTAATGCAGCTCCATGGTTTTGTGATTTTCACACTTGTAACACCTGGATGGGATGAGCAGGGTTGGCACATAGATATTCCCTCAACCTTCACCAATGCTCACTTCTGGGGGCTTCTTCTCTGAAAACTGGCTCCCAGAATTGCAACAGAATAAGATCTGAGTTAAATTGCACACTGGAAAAGGTCTTCCTTTGCCACTGATTAAAGGCAACATGAAGATGTTTGGCTGGTGCGTTCCCCTAAACTGATCATGTGTCTGAGCACTAAAACATGCTGTAACTAGGCAAGGCAAGCTGGCTCTAGGACAGCTTCCCACTAGGACTGGTTTAACATGTGCTGGGGAGCAAGTGACAAGTGCCTTTGCTTGGTTTAGACTGTGGTGGCTACATCAAACCAGCTGAGATGATTTTGCATCATCCCTTTCAGCACTGTCTAGAGTTAGAAAGCCAGAGATAAGAACAGTGAGCCAGACTTTGATACTCTCCTAAGCAAACTAGTTTAAGAGTCATACCGCAGGAGCTTATCTAAATGTAGCATTGCATTAATTCAATAGGAACAATTAAACTAATTGAAGCTTTTCCAGAACACTGTGCACTTGCATTTTAACCTAGAGTCTTTCATACCTGCCTCCACCATTGCTTGTGCCAGTGGTTTTTGGTGTGTGCTTCATTCACATTCATACCCATCACAAAAAACAGCTGAGAAAAGCAGTTTGGCAACAGGTTTGAATTCTTCTTGGATAAGCACTGGAAAGTGTCTGGGCAAATGACAAAATTTAAAAGATAAAAAAAACTACTGGCTTCTTTAGTGAGCTAAATAAGCATATAGCCAAACGTGGGGATGAAACCCACCTCTCCCTCAGACAACGATGCCTTGGGGGTGACCTGGCTGTCCTGCAGCATGGAGCAGAGGTGCTCTGGCAGGGCACCCAGGGGTGTAGCTGCAAAGTGGGATCCTGCCCCACCACTTCTTCTCTCCATGCCATGGGCTTCAAAAATTAAAAAAAAAAAATCACAGGCTCTCACCACCTCACCTCTGCCAAACCCAGGTGCTCAGGTCTGCTGTGATTTCCAGAGCATTGCCAGAGCATTGTCCAGCTGCAAACCTGGGTGACCAACCCCCAGCACACACAAGGCACCCATGGCACTGCCCTTCCCACTGACCTCTGTCAACACATGTGGTCCTACACACAGGGATGTCCCCACATGGCTGAGGCTTGGTTTTACAAAGAACCCTCAGCCTTGCTGGCAAGTGGGAGCTGAACCAAGCTGGCTCCTCAGGGAAAATTTTGCCTGTGTGATTTCTAGTTCAGTAGTTCCCACAGCTAAAATACAAAGCATTGAGGCTGAAGGGTTTAAAGTCTGCATCCACACTGATTGTTTTATAGAATTATTGTTACTGTATAAAAATGTATGCTTCAGATCCCCTCAGAAGTAAATGCTTGGGTACTGAAACATGGTGGGAAGGAGAAAGATTCACAGAGGTTTCCCCCCTTTTCATCCTTTAAACCACATTTTTAAATTATAGTAATCACAGTATCTGATCATATTCCAGACTGGCAGAACCTTTCCCAACAGAGTTTTCCTCCTTAAAGTGTTTAACCTTTAAATGTAAATAGATTTCTTTTAGATAACTTTTGTAATTACAGATAACTTTTGCCCACTGAAATGCCCGTTCATTTCCTGTACACTCACCACTTTTTCAATTTGGATTCTTTTTTAAGGAACTCTTTTTGTAGAAGTAAGAAAGTAGCATCAAGTAGAATTTCATTGTATTTACCTGCTTTTAAATTAGTGATCTAACAACATGTTAAACAACCATCACTCCAAATACTTCTGTTATAGCCAAATCAATTGATGTGCTTAATTTTAGCTAAGGAATATGGGAAATATGGAGAGAAAAATCTATCAAGGAAGAAAACCTTTGGAATGCTTGTATGCATATGTGCCCTTTTACCAAACCAGTATTTAGCTATCTCATAAAAGATAGAACCTGGAGCAAGGAGCTCAGCTATTCCTGCAGTTCTTTCACATTAATTTAAAGAATCATGCACTTAAAAGGGAAGAGGATCACCTCTATAATAGCAGGTATCAGTGTGCAGATGTTTCCTTTGGACAGTGAGAGTGCCTGAAGCTCACAAACCTTTCTCTTGCTGTCAGAGCAGACTGGCATTAAGGCAGATGAGAGACTGCCTATTTAACACAGAAATAATCTGTCAGAAGTTGTGCTGTCTCTGCACTCCCCTCTCAGCCACAGGCACTTGGTGGGGGGAATCAAGAGATGCTGCAACGAGGAAAGGTGACACTGAGGAGCACAGGGCATGACTGGCAGTGAGTACTCAATGGGAGGTTGAGTAGTGATGAAGCTGGAGAAGGCAGCACATAGCAGAGAAGAAGAGGTCAGGTGTGTTTGAGAAGTGCAGGGCCCGTTCATATTTTTAGAGGAGACACGGCGAGTGACAGGGAGATATTTGTGCCAAGGAACGCACAAGGGACAGTGACAGACACAGCATGGCAAAGGGTGACATTAATGCCCTTGAAGAGACCACTATGCCAACAGCACTGGCCAGAGGAGGAGCTGCTCCATGTCCACAGCAGCAGCTTGGGAGAGGCGTGTGGAATGCTGAAGTGCCTGGGCTGAGCAAGGGCTGACTGTCCCACAGCACTCCTCACCACCCTGAGGGGTCTCAGCCCTCCTCCCATCCTGGGCAGGGCTCTCCACTTGTAGGGGTAGTCTTTGAGCCTCTTATTCCCCTTCCTGTCATTTTTCAGCTACCACACTACATGGCATCAGCAGTAAGATCTGAAGGATTATCCAGCCCTCACTCAGGGGGGAAGAGACAAAGGCTCATGCTGTTTCCTCCTGCATTAGCTGTATATTTCTATTCCAGTGGCTATCAGAAACTGGGAAGGGGTATGGGCAACTAATAGCATGGCTGCTGTTCTCCAGCTCCCTGAAAGAACCTAGCTACAGGAAAGCAAGTTAGGCAAAATAAGGAACTTATTTCCACACAGCAAGCAGAGAACATTACCCCAGCATATGCAGGGTTCTCAGGGACTAGAGCACGAGTCCAGAGGTGCCTCCCTTCCATATCCCAGACATCAAGAGGCTTCAGCTACCTCCCTTTGCTTGTGGGGCTGCAGAAGGGCAAAGCAAAAGCTCTTTCTGTCCCACCAAACAGGGTAAAAAAGATACTTTTAAACACTGCAATTTTAAATTTGTGGAAGTTTCCTTTCCTTGTGAAAAAAGTAAGGAGGATGCATTTTTGGCTGCCTATGATGAGAGCCAGCTGAGTGCCACCCTTGTTCTTTTCTCCCCTCTGTGACCCCAGGAGTGAAGTTGTTCCCATTGCCACCTGTATGTGCCTCTCCTGCTCTTGGTCCTTGGCTCAAAGGCTGTTTCCAAGCAGTGAATCAATCTGCCATGAACCCTGTAACCACATGGCCTGCAGAGAGGGGCCCTTACTAAATTTTACAGTAAGCAAACAGGCCCTCAGAGCTGAAAGCCTCTTTAGGGCACAGCAGGATGCATGGCCCATGGAATGTTCTGTCCACTGCTGCTTGCTTGGATGTGGGCACTGCAGCAACTTTGGAAACAGCAACTTTATGCTAGATGAATTATGGACAGGTTTGAGCTATTTCTGATTCCCACTAGGAATACTCAGCTTGCAGAAGAAAAGCTCAGGTACTGCAGAAATGAGAAAAGCCAAAAACCCTGAACAGCTACGGATCATAGACTCATAGAATCATGGATCATAGAATATGCTGAGTTGGAAGGGATCCACAAGGATCACTGAGTCCAACTCCTGGCTGTGCACAGGACACCCCAAGAGTCACACCATGTGTCTGAGAGCATTGTCCAAATACCTCTTGAACTCTGTCAGGCTGGTGCTGTGACCACTTCTCTGGGGAGCCTGTTCCAGTGACCAACTACCCTGTGGGTAAAAACCTTTTTTTTTTTTTTTTCCTTTTTAAAAAAAATTATTCAAACCCAAAGCTCTGTTCTGAGACATCAGCCTGCTGAACAAACACCCTAAAGTCCCCCAGAGTGTTCACAAACTGGCAGGTGGGTGTAAAATGACAATGTGGGGCCTGAAGTGCCCTTCTCTGGTAGATCTTGCCTGCCTTGCCAGACCAAAATTCACTGTGGATGAGGTGTCATGGAACTGGGGAAAAGCACCTGCTGGGCTGGATCAGACCCATTTGTGGTTGGAGCTGCTCATCAATGCCTCTTTCAGAGTAGCAAGCTTAGCAGGAGACACCTGAGCAAATATTCCCACATTCCCAGCCTATTTTCATATCCCAGGGTTCCAGATGTCATTCCTGTGCCTCTGTGGATGCCTCCAGCTTGGCAGTTTCCCCCTGTGCAGCCCACAGGAGGACCCACATCCTTACCCAAACCTACGTGCTTCAGAGTGGTTTTTGAAGCAGGTTTAGCCCCACTGTGCCAGTCCTTGACATTTCAGCTGCTCTGCTCAGAGACATGAGCACTGCTTTTATTCATCAGGGAAATGGCTGTAGCTAAAGAAAAAAATTAGTATTTATTTGGTTTTCTTCTCTCAGGAAGACTTTCAAAAAGCACCATTTCTGTGGCTTCAGCCTCAAACCCATCTGAGGTCTCTTCTGGCCTCAGCTTCTGCAGTGTTTTGGTTGAGCCACAGGCACGTGGCAGGGTGGAGCTGGGTGCAAGAGGAATGCAAAGTGCTGTATTTAGACTCCCATTTGCTGGGTAAGTAAAGACCTGGTGAACAAGGGACATTCCTCTGAGCTGGCAGGACCTGCCCTTCATCCCCCCCAGTCACTGCTGAGCCACTGCCCCAAAGCTTTTACAAGGCTTGTGTCTTTGCTGGTGTAGGGCATTGCCAGTGTAAATATTAAAAGAGCCACTTTGGCATGCTCAGAAGTTCTGCAAAGCATCTGTGGAGTGGTGCTGCCACAGGTGAGCTGCCCTTTGAGAGCTACAGAACTGATTTTTGTTGTGCTAATGTGACTTGGAGGGGCTAACACTGGAGAAGAAAGTCTGCATGGCTGGAAACAAAGATAAAATTAGATGAGACTTTGACATTTGTCCAAAATTAATTCAGCTCAGAGAGGCCTGAGAATCCATACAGACCAAGATGGGGGACCTTATTTCCCTCATTAAAGGGGATCTCTCACCCCAGAGTGCTTAGAGAAGGGTGGTGTGGGCTGGCCCTCTGGCACCATGCAACTGCCCAGCTCCTGCTCTCAGCCCCTGTGTCACACGTGCCTGGCCTGATGATATTTAAAATTGTCACTTTCTTCATGCTGAGACCACAGGACATGCCCCAACATCCAGGGGCATCCCCTGCATGAAGCCATGGAGCCTTGTCAATTATAGCTAATCACTGTTTACTCTCTGCATTCCATCCTGCCTGCCCACTTTTGGCAAGTTAAAATGAATGAATAATACTTAAATAAATAGTGCATTTGTGATTCGTAGTAATTTCCCTTGAAGTAGTTATGATGAGCACATTAACTGGTACTAATTCATCATGCTGCTTGTAATCTGGCCAGGATTCAGATGGGAGAACCTGTTTTCACAGCAGCTAATAAAAGGTGGTTTATTGCTGCCCTACCAGGTGTCCTGGAGCTCTACTCACCTTCCCAGCACAGCAGCCATGAGCATCTGCTTCCCTTGGCACAGGCTTCTGGTTACATGACAATTTACAAATAGGCCAGGCTAGTTATGATTCAGCCCTAATCACCACCAACAGTCCTTTTGTCTCATCAAAGCAAAACCAGATGGAGCAAACATCTGCTGAAGGCTGTGCAGCTCAGGTGCATTATACAGCACCTGAAGCCCCAGGGATGTGTTCATAGGCCTTGCCCTAAAACACAGTGCAGGCTCAGGAAACCAAATTACACCGTGACCTTGCATATGCATCATGCTTAGAGCTGTTCCAGTTCACACAGGCACCCCCAGCTTCTGGGGTTCCCATGAGGCCAGACCTGCAGCAGGGACTGGCACAGCAGCACCCAGGACTCCAACACAGACCCAGTATTTCCAAATGGGAAGCTGAGGAAAAGGGATGCAAGAGGCTGGCAGGATCCCCAGGTCAGAGAACACTGACAGTTGAGCTCTGTGCTTATTCCCCCTCAGCAAGGCAGGAATTAAGTTAAAACCTGGCTTATGGGCTGTGTGAGCTCTGCTGACTCACGCCAGGATGTTGGAGGAAGGGGCTTGCCTTGTTGGCCAGGGAAATGGCAAGGCTGGGAGAGGAAGCCAGGGCTGAGATTTCCATCCCACTTTTGTCAGCACACCCAAATCCTGTAAGGCAACACACTCATCCAGTGACCGAGTGGAAACTGCTTACAGGAACAGAGAGGGAATTTGTCAATGAGTTCCTCTAAGTTGAAAGTGTTTATCCCAGTGAGGGCAAGGACAGAGGGCACTTGCTCTTAGGGGATGCAAAAGAGCTTGCCAAGTACCTCCTTATGGCTAAAGATGCTAAGCTTCTGCTAAACCCATCAGTTAATAATAGCTAATAGCTAATGAGACAAGAAAGAGATTTGGGTTTTGGGGTCCCGGTCAAGGCCATATGAAGATCTGACCCATGGTGGCCACCAGGCCAGCAATATTGTGGATTTTCTACTAGTATCACATGCCTGTGTCACTGCATGACAGCACTGTCCCTACCCTGCTAGGTGCTGGAGCATTCCTGTCCCACCCCTCCTCTCTCAGCAGCCAGCTGCGTTCACCCCTCGATATCGAGTTTCCAGGCTGGGGGCAAACAAGCTGAGTCAGGAGCAGGAGGCATTGCAGGGTCCTTGGGGTAGGTTTGGCTCTCCTTCCCCACTGGGACAGTCTCATCATGGTCAAATGCTTCTGGCTGTCCTAAGAGAGAAGCAAGTCCTGGTCCATCTGCTTTTGCTCACTGCTGATGATGTACCTGTGTCACAACGGTGCAACTTGTGGGTATCCAGCTATGGATGCAAAATTTTAAAAGCCTCACAGCTGCATGGCCACAGCAGAGACCCTCCCCGTGTTCAGACTGATGAGGTGTCACCACCACCCACAGGCAGCATCTGGGGACTGTCCCCAAGCAGCTGCTGTTTGCAGCAGTCCTCTCCTCTCCAGCATTTTGAAAGACGTGCCATGAAAGGTGATACTTTCTGGAACCAGGTCCCTGGTTTTACACACTCAATACTCCCTGTAACTTCAGGAAGATTGCAATCAGGCAGAGGACTGCTAGGGCATGATAACACACATCTAGCTTTGCCTTGGTAAAGGTCAGTTGCTCCATGGCCTCAAGCAGTTATTTTGCTTCTTACCTCCCTACTCAAAACCTGGACAAGCAGCTGTGCAAAACAGGCTGTAGACACTCAGGGGTGCTGTGAGGTTATTGGGTATTCAGCCATGCACCAACTTGTCTTTCAGTAGTGATTAGACCCCTAAGAATGAGGCTAAGTCAGGCCTAGATGTTAAAAATTAGATTTTGATTCCCTACACTCTGCCACACCACCAGCAACCATGTCTTTAGGTTTAAAAAAAAAAACAACTCAGAAGCAAACTACAAACACACCTGATAGTTTTAAAGTGGGTGGGGGTGGTTTATCACACACTAATGCAGACTCAGAGTCTTTCTCCAAATGCAGCTAATTTCACATTCATTATGCTTGGGCATCTCCCCCCTTTCCCAGGTGCAGATCTCATCTAAAGCCCAATTTTCTCTGTTGGCAGTGCAAGACTAGGGCTAGCCCTATGCTGAGGGGTGAAATAAATGATTTTATAGTGTGAAAGGCTACAAAAACCAAAACCTTTAAACAATTCCTATCACATTATCCTGCTATTCTGTTGTAAACTCTGGAGACAACTCACCCCTGCAACCTCTTCTGTGAGCCAAGTTTTTGCAGCACTTAACTTGCTTGGCCAAAGGACTCGCTGGCACTTTATCCACAGATGATGGCAGGAAGGCAATCTTGGCCTCTCCAAGGGATGGGCAGTGCTTTCTCCCCTCTCCTGCACCTTTCATCCCCAGGGTCTGGGCTGTGTCTATCAGTAAATCCATGTCCACTCCAGACCCATCCCGAACTACCCCCTCTCTGTCACCACCTCATCAGCAAAGGGCTTGGTCTGAGCAGCAGCTCCTGGCCCAAGGTTAGCCAGACACTAGCCTGTACCCCACCAAAATAAATGTCCAGAAGGACAAGAGTCATCCTAGAGTCATCCTAAACCAGCCTGACCACATCTCAGATCCTGATTCTTCTTTTTTCTAATCCATTTTACTATATTGTTTTCTGATCTATCTTTTGCTGTTGGGGATCTCCCCATGCATAGCTTCCAGCCAAATTCTTGCCTTCTCCAAGAGCTCTGCTCATTCTTGGTTTCTTATCCAGTTTGTGTTGCAATACTCAGAACTATGGCTTCTGAGGAAAGCAGTCCTTCTCTCCTGTATAACATGCTTAAATGGGTTTTGAATTTGCCCACCATATTTTAATATAATAAGGAAAAAACAAGAAAATTAGAAGCCTTGAAGCCTGCAGAAGTCTTGTGAAGATAGAAATAGTAAATAAAAATCTTGCCATCACCCTCAGAGCAGAATAGGCTGATAAAGGAAGCCAGCTTGCAGCAGGCATCAGGGAATCCCACAGCAGAACTCCATCTCTCCTGGCTCACACAGCTGCCTGTTCACAGGGCTTCTGCAAAACTCCTACTTGGGCATCCCAGCATTTCAGAAACACATGCAACATTTCTCTTGTCCTGTGTGGCAGCAGCTTCACGCAGCCCACAGGGGCTGTGGCCCCACAGGGGGCTCTGGGTACCCGCAGGCTGGAGGGATCCGTGCGGAAAGGGCCCGGAGGACGCGGTGACTGCACCGTGATCTGCCCTTGGCACCACGGGAAGCCTGACCTAGGCCAGCTCCCGGCAATGAGCGGGATTCTCTGCGTGTGGCACGGTCTCCTTGTGACATTATCCACGTCTGGGTGCCTCCTGGGTTTGAGCCATGAGCCTCCTGTGTGATTTGCTCCCACGATAAGGCTTTCAATAACTAACTGCCCGTACAACAAAATAAATATTCAACCAACTCAGAGCTAGATTGCAGATCAAATATCTTTAAATCTTTCTTCTCTCCCTGCTAAAAACAAAAACCCACACATGCAGCCTTCAGGGGAAAAGATTGCTCTCTTAGCACTTCCCTCAGCTCATGAGATAGATAAGCAGCTACTAGTTTTGTACTTTACAGAAAACAGGCGAGGCAGCTGTGCCACTGCATACCATGGTAATGTGCTGGGAGAGAGCCAGATGCCTGCTGAGGTCTGGCTCCCCTTCCACACTTGCTCTTTAGTTCTGCCCTTCAACCCAGCTCATTGGCATGGCAGCATGGACTGCCTGAGCTGTCTCTGGCCAGGAGAGGAGGTGGATGCCATCTCCTGTCCTTCCCCACCAAGTGCAACGGCCACATTTATTCAGACTCAGACTAAACAAAATCTCTAGACATCTGGCTGAAAAGCCCAGGCTTAAAACAGAGAGAGGAAAGAAGGAATATGGGATAGATCCTCTTTCCTGGTTGTGGATCCTGCAAAGGTTGTGGATTCTGCAGAAGTGAGTGCCAGCCCCAGGGTAGGATGTCACCATGAGGACCAACCAAAAGCCAATGTCCAACTGTTTCTGCATAGCACCATGGGTTTGCTGGGAGCCCCTTCTGCAGGCCAAGGCAGTGGCTCTTGGTAAGGGGAGGCACACTCTTCTTCCCCCACTGCTGGCATCATTTCACTGAAGGAAGGACACAGTCCATAATGTAAAACATCTGCATGCAAAACAGCAGAAAAGGTTTGTGTCCAACCCCCAGCCTGACATTCAACAAGTTGTAACTTCATTGATGTCCCCGTCCTGAGCAAAATGATACCCAGCACACTCTGCAAAGTGCTCTTTGGGACCGCTGGAAAATCACTTGACTTTTCTCCAGGTATGGAAACTTTTACTTACAAGAGTGAGAAACCCAGACCTGTGAATGGCACGTGTTTGGGGCTGAGCAGTGCTGCTCTGTTTGGAGCAGACCTTTATTGCAAGCAGCAAATCCAAAACACAAGTGACATCTTAAAGCTTCTTGTCTGTGAAGAGCTGAAACTTGAGAGACAAAAAACAAAAAGTAACCACATGCTGCTTAAGCCCAGGTTTGGCTGCCCACCAAGCATTAGTGACCACAGTGACTGTACCCTGGTGGAGAAACACAGCCTGAGCTGGGTCTCACAAACAGCTTGGCATCCCCTGGTAACACCAGGTCACCAAAAAGCTTCCCTATGGGACAGGTAACAACTGACAGTCACTTATCCTAAGCATTTTATTGGGTGAGAGCTCATATTCATGAGTTTCATAGAATCATTAAGGTTGTAAAAGACCTCCAATATTCCCAGTGAATTGTGTGTCGTGTTCACATTAGTTTGCTGTTGGACCCACAAGGATAACAGTTCCTAAAAGGGCTTTGATTGTTACTTGTACTAAAAATTGTGTTGCAAAAACAATTAGCAACACCTAAAAACAGAGGTTTTCTTCTTTGTCCTCAGTTTATAGGCAAACAGCAGAAACTGGCTGCCTTTCCCTTCGCCTTCATACCTTTCCTGCTTTCCACCACAGCATGCTAGCGAGAAGGAAAAGAGCAGCCAATTTTCTTTCACAGGTGCTCCACTGTGAACCCTTTGGGTGGAAGCCCCCATCTTTGTATCAGATTCAAGTTTTCCCTTATCTGTGGCTGTTCCCTGGCTTGGAAGATTGCCCTCCTTCATAGTTCCAAGGTGTTTCGTGCCTTCTCCTCAGCGGAGCGCATCGAAGCAGCTCCGCACAGCCCCTGCCTGGGCACAGAAAGGACAGAAAATGGCTGTGGTGCCATTGCCAGGGAGCTCCCCCTCCACAGGGGCTGACAGAGCAGCTCTTGCAGCACCCATTACCCCACCTTGCTCTTAATTCAAGCTGCACTGGAAATCTCCCAAGCGCAGCTCAAGTTGCTGACAGCGCCGAGCAAAGGCCCGGCGAACTGCGTGTGCGGGGAAAGGGAGATCAATGGCGCCTTTGACAGATGAATGAAGCTGAGCAGAGCAGGGACTCCAAGATTTGGGGGAAGCTTTCTGAAGGCCCTGAATAGCCCCCTTGAAGGCTGCAAGGCACACTGCACTGAACTGGGCTCACGGGGTGCCAGTCACAGCGCTGGGGATGGCCGTGCCCGACCCGATGACACGGCCATGCCGAGCAGGGCAGATGCCATCTGCAGCCAGGCAGGCTCTGACGCACTCGGGATTTAGCCCAGTCGGAGCTTTGCAGAGCATAAGCTGCACCCTTACATCCACCTGCTAAAAAATCCCTGGCAGCCGCTAGCTGCAAGGCTGGCACAGCATGGAAAACCCTCTCCTTCCCACCACGGCTTCTGCAATTCCCAGCACAAGCAGTTACACAAATTGTAAGAGGGAAAATCTGACTTGCAGCATTACCTTATTATTTAACCTTGGTTCAGCTCCCCTCCTACCCTTACATGAAAAACTTGCCTGTAGCTCTGCTTTGACTTTTCCACGCATAAAGACAGCACTGGTTGCTTGGTCACTAACAGGTACTCACTGCCTCCTCCCCACATCCCAATACCCACAAAATACAGCTCTTAATACCCAGATAGCACCATTGTATGGGTCGTGCACTTTGTATAGTGAAGGACTGGGGCAAAGAGGAGTCGGGTGCAACCTTCCTGGAGCCACATCAGTGTTGAGGGTGCTCCCAGTGCACATGCTATGGTGAGATGGATTTCCACCCAGACCCCCAGCACTGTCCCCCCTCCCATTGAGAGAGCTGAGAGTGCTGCTTCTGTGGGAAATGTGAGGTCAGGCTTGATTACCAAATTTCTGACTGAAGAGGAGAAAAAACTGCACACAGCAGAGAAAGCGAATCAAGAGGAAAACAGCACAGCAGTCTCCCAACCCTGCCCTGAGCTTCTCTCGAATTGCCCTGAGCCAGTTGTTTCTCTGTGACTCATATTCCTCTTCTCCTTTATCTGCCCTTTTTTCTTCCAAACTTGTTAGAGAAGGCAGGTTTCGGCATTCCTACGAAGTGAAGCAACAGAGGAGCCCTTATCTCAGCAGGGATGCGGGGCTGTTTCTCTGACAGCCGCGCTGGGTGTTGCCTCCCAGAGGCGGAGAAGCGCCGCTCCCTGCTCCTCACCTCCCTGTCCCTGCTCCTCACCTCCCTGTCCCTGTCCCTGCTCCCCGCCTCCCTGTCCCTGCTCTCCTCACCTCCCTATCCCTGCTCCCCGCCTCCCTGTCCCTGCTCCTCACCTCCCTGTCCCTGCTCTCCTCACCTCCCTATCCCTGCTCCGTGCCTCCCTGTCCCTGTCCCTGCTCCTCACCTCCCTGTCCCTGCTCTCCTCACCTCCCTATCCCTGCTCCCCGCCTCCCTGTCCCTGCTCCTCACCTCCCTGTCCCTGCTCTCCCCGCCTCCCTGTCCCTGCTCCTCACCTCCCTGTCCCTGCTCTCCTCACCTCCCTGTCCCTGCTCCTCACCTCCCTGTCCCTGCTCCCCGCCTCCCTGCCCTCAAGCCGGGTGACGCCTGCACCAGGACACGCTTCTTCTGCAGGGCAGGCACGAGTGTTCACCGCCAAGGAAAACGCCCATCCCACTTTGCCCGGTGGTTTCATGCTCCGAGCACCACATCCTGTCCCCACCTTGTGCACGGCTGGAAATGCAGCGGCCACCACAGCTCGGCCTGCACGAAGCTGCTTTGGGCATTGAGGACAAACCCACGGAGGTGAGGGAAGTCCTGCTGCCACCACCACAGGCTGCCATGGAACCCACGCCCACAGAGGTGCTATTTCAGTCACAGGCGGGCCCACAGGTGCGGCAGCAGCCGTGCCTCATCTGGGATGTAACCAAACCAAACACAGCCAAGATTTCTGGCATGGGAACTCCTGGCTGGAGCAAATCAAATCCTCACACTGTGTTGTGAAGGCCAAATTAAAACCGTGTCAGCTCTTCTGCTAGAAAACAGAGAAGTATTTAAGAGGTTGGGTAACAATTCTCCCACCTAGAAAGAAACACGGTATGCATGAGAATGCATAGCAGAGCACAGGGAGGGCAACAGGGTAAACATCCTTGTGTGAAAAATCTGGGTACAGATAAAGAAAATACCAGCAACTTTTAAAATCTCTTCCTTCCTCTTTCAAAACACATAAAAGTACAACTC
>VWZP01004026.1:2694-61403 GCA_013396995.1 Dicaeum eximium | reverse complement strand
TGATGGGGGTGTGGGGGGAGGAGGAAGAAGGAACACAACTACACAGGTGGGACCAGCAAACCTGAAATAAAAAAATCAAGTTAGCAGAAGTTTATAGGTGTGCCCAGCACTTCATGAGCCAATTTATATGAGGCAAAATATGCCCTTGCAGCAAAGGCAGCAAACAGTATCTTCAGCTGCAGGAGGGAAAAATTACCAGGAAATGGAGAGAGGTGATTCCTCCCCTCTACTTGGCACTAGTGAGGCCACACCTGAATCCAGTCCAGTTGTGGGCTTTCTAGTACAAAATAGACATGGACATACCAGAGAGAATCCAATGAAGGGCCACAAGGATCATTAAGGGACTGGAGCATCTCTCCTATGAAAAAAAGGCTGAGTGAGCTGGAAAAGTTCAGTCTGGAGAAGAGTAGGCTCAAGGAGAACCTTATCAATGTGTAAAAATACCTGAAGGGAGGGTACAACGAGGAGGGAGCCAGGCTCTTTCCAGTGGTGCCCAGTGACAGGACCAGAGGCAATGGGCACACCCTGAGACACAGGAGGCTGTCTCTGAATGTCAGGAAACATTTTTGCACTGTGAGGGCAACTGAGCATTGGAATACATTGCCCAGAGAGATGGTGTAGTCTCCATCCTTGGGGATATTAAAAAGCCACCTAGACACATTCCTGGGCAACCAGCTCTAGGTGGCCCTACTTGAGCAGGGGGTTGGTTCAGACAACCTCCAGAGGTCCTACCAGCCTCAGCTGTCCCATGACTTCCCACAGGAGCAGCAGACAGACACCGTTTTCCTTCTCCTCCCAGTTTACACAGCTACAAGAAGACCAAGAGAATAGGTCCCAGATTTTTCTTCAGCCAAGGAGTCGGGTCAGGCCTGGCCTCATGTCACTCTTCTCACAGCACACAGGACAGAGGAGCAGAAGGGACCTTGTGTGGCACTGTGGGTCCCTTGCTCCTGCCAGCAGTTGTGTTCTATTCATTCTGTGGACCAGCAAGCTTCCTTTGAACCACACTTAGGTTGCCACTGCATGTTGCGGTGAACAGCAGCAGCCACAAACGCGGCGGGGCAGAAGCTGGCCCCAGCATTTGTCACCTGTACACCAGCACAGGCATTTGTCACCTGTACACCAGCACTGACGCTTGCACAAGCGGGACAACTGCCCGCATGCCTGACGCTCTTCTGACAACCAAAGCAGTCTCTTAACACGGGTACCAACAAGGAGCACCAGATCCAAGACAGAAACTGCAGATAAAGCTTCCCAGCCCGCAGCTCCGGTGCCAGGTATTCATTGCTGAGCCCCACCCACCCGGCAGAGCCGAGCGACAGGCACAGGGCGTGCTGGCGCTTGTGCTGTCAGCAGATTGCAGCCTCTGCACTTGCTCTGAGACCAACTGCAACCTTCACCAAACCCACCTGCGTCCTGGGGCGACCCTCCCCGCACCCCCTAACCAGCTCTGAGTTACCCAGCTGAGAGGAATGACTGACTTGCCTTTACAAACAACCTGTGGGTCTGCTGGTAGAGAAAACTAGCACTGAGCTAAAAGAAACAATGGGAAGGATTCCACTGATTGATGAATGGAAAGGATATTTGCCTTTACAAACAAACTGTAGGTTTGCTGATAAGTGAAACTGGATATTGAAAGATGAAAGAAACAATGGGGAAAAACCCTAAAATTCCATGAGAATTAAAAATTAAAAAGGAGGGTTATACATTAGAGGGGATCATGCATTCCAGGAAGTCTGTACCTCTCAAGTGCCTCAGCCAATGGGGAAAGAGAGAAGGGAAATGTGGCCGGGAAATTAGGATAAAAAGAAGGTTGCATCCTCCAAAAATTTGAGAGATTCCAGGGGAATGCCCCATGGCCTCTCCCTTTATTCAAAGAAAGTAAAAGGGACTCCTCTGTCTCCTTTTTGGACATAAACCTCTTATGTTTGTGGATTAATTTTCCTGACACAGCCCACTCAGGTGAGGACAGCAGGGGCACAGTTGGGCAGCAAGAGTTCACTGCATTTTTGCAGAGCTGCTGTAGAGCACCCAGCAGCGCTGGGCACCCTCTTCCAGGGCAGACAGGCACAAGGCATTTCAGATGAAGCACGTTCCTTCCCCAAGGGTGGTTTTGGGACAGCATGGCAGGAAGTAACTTGTCTCCAAACTACATCAAAGGATCCTCAGGCACTTGCAGCCACTAAGAATCACACACTGAACTTGCCAGCATCAATCTATACATGTTGACTAGCAACAGCAATAACTTTTTCCTTCCCAAATTGTTCCTGTCCCTTGGAAAAGGGTGACGCTGTACTCATGTACCGCAAGACCTGCTGTCATCACCTGTAAACCTGAAGCCACTGGTATGCAGCACATCAAGACTTTGTTTTAGGAACGAACAGGACTGCACTGTGCTCATTTGATTTGCATTAAATATTCTCTGCAACAAGTCAGATTAGTTTATTCACAGAAAGATGAGATTTTCGTGGACTTACCACATTTAACTTCCATTAAGGGAAGTAACAAACCCTTTTATCACATGAACTAGGAAGTACTTCAACAGAAGGTAAACTGCCTCTGCTTCCAGTTGTCTCATGTGAGACACACTATATGCATCACTAAAAGCCAAAGAGAACAATATTCAAAATAGACTTTTTCATGGGCTCCTCCTCACATATGCTGTTGTTTCAACACTGTCAAGAACATTATACAATGCTCTTGTTTAAAAGCCAGGTTGATCTTTCCAACCTTAAAGCCCATCTATGCAAAAAGTCAAGTTATTATATGTAACTTTCAGGTCAGATGCACATGAGTAATACTTTCACAGACCTGTTACAGACATTTTTTTTACCTTTAATAGTAAATTTAGCTTCCAGACTGCAGACCCTCCAAAGCCCATTCCCACTGAAGCTGGTTGCCTTTCCTTCTGCATCTGGCAGTAAGCACCACAGCATTTTGCATCTCTCAGTAGGCTGAGGCCAGGTCTTTCCTTACAGACAGCGTTTGTTTTCTCAGTGCAGCACTCAGCTGTGTTGTTTTCCTCATTCCCGGCACATTGCAGACATCCCACAGCCTGCCGTAACACCACAGGAGCGCTCACATCGTCCCGGTCACACCAGAGGGGCAGGCTCAGCCCCCAGGTATTTATCTTCTAGGGTAATACCCTGATAAAGCAAGTATGCAGCAAGCCAGGTAGGGAAGGAAGGAAATGACCTATATATTTACACAGATGGAAGCAGATATCCCAACTCATTCTGGAGTTGTCATTCTGGAGAGAGCACAAGCCTGGAGTGGGGTGAACAGGTACCAGTAGGAACTGACTGCTATTCCCAACAGACAAAGCACATCCCCTTCCTTTGCTGCTGGACACATTTCTCAGACACTGCTGATGTTACGCAAACCTGATACAAGCCGAGGTTAGAAGTGCTCAACAGCAGCACCAGGCTCTATAAATAAAATAGCCAGCAAGCCCTAACTCTTATTACAATACAGCCTATGATTAAATTTGCATAAAGGCAACAGCTTTTGGAGACAAAAATCTAAATAGTAAGTCTAGCAGCCAGATGCTACAATCAATCTGCAGCAAGACACTCATATCTGTAATAGAGCTGACCACATCTACCTTTCATCAGCAAAAAAGGCTACCTAAGAAAGGGCAACAAATGCTCTTGAAGATCTGACTGTTGAAAGATTTAAGCCCTTGAACTCATAAGCATTATGCCTCAGAATATCTGAATAAAATCATCTTTTGCTTTCTGCCTGAACACTTATTTAGTCTGGGGTATCATCTTGTGTAAAAGGATTTGTAAAGGAGTCTTCTTTTAGAGAAGTTCTTACCATTTAATCCAGTTACCTTCTGTGTAACTGAGAATGACCCTGAACAGGGCAGGGGGGGAGGCTGTGAGTGCAATCCGGCCTCTTGGCATCACCTTGGCCTTTGCTGCTGCTGCTGTTTTGTGTTAGCCTTCTGCACTTACAGAAATTAACCTGTGATGGAGTTTTTAAAAATAGTAGGTACAAGTTATTGTGAGTTTCATAAATGTAAAACTTCATCTCATGAGACAGATTCATTCACTTAGATGCACTGACTAAGGAGCCTTCTGCTCCTTGGCATATTATTTCACTATCAACTCAACTGAGTGTTAGTTTTTATCCTAAATGCATCCAAGTACAGTTGAAACATTTTGATTTTTACTCTGGGCACATGTAGTATTTCACAGACAATTAAAAATTTACATAGCAACTAATCTCTCTCCCAAAGACTGAGGTTCAAATTTCTTATTCCGAATGAGTTTCAGAGAATGTTCAGGTCCGAGCAGAGCCACGGGCACAGCGCTCCCGAGCAGCTCCCAGCTCCATCACGGCAAGGGAACAGAGCAGAGTCTTCCCAGCGAGAGTGGAGAGTGCCGGGAGAGACCCGATGAGTCATGGGAGCCAGCTCTGGCAGGAGACTGGCTGCAGGCACAAACAAGTAGCTCAGATTTCATCAAATGAAATGCAATAGAGAGCCAAAAGACTTTCTAATATTTACTACAATAATTTGCTATTGGAGGGGAAAGGGGAGACAGCAATACTCTAACTCTTTTCTGACTCTATCTGCTAACAGAACCAGGCATGCTTCTGGCAGTTCAGGGCTTACAGGAAAATACTAAAATCACAATACAATCCATAATCTGCTTCCACACAAACATTAACCAGCAACTACGACAACCACCGTTTCATTTGCATTAAGAGATTAGCTAAAGCATATCCGCCGGGGGGGAAAGCCTCACATAAATACAAGGTTTCTGAATGTGATTTTCATAATCTGCCTGTTACAGACAGGACCTTAAAAGCCCCACTGCAAAGTCAGCACTCATTAATCCACTCGCCCATTTTGTTAAACTTTGTTTCAACAGAGTAGCCGTGCTTGACCCTCAGATTACAGCTACAGCAAATCCAGCTGCATCAATTCTGAATGGAGAACAGATGAATTCATCTTAATGGCAGTTTAGGTGCAAAAGCTAAAATTAGTAGTGTTTAGTTAAAATCTTCAAATAAAGACTCTTCTCTTTCCTTTAATATTTCCAGCAAATTAACTATGAAGTACTGGTAAAGAGTGTGCAAAATGTGAACTCGGCTAAAGCAAACATGTACTTAATTTTCCAATACAGAATCTTCAACAAAGCAGAAACTGACTGCAGAGTTTTACAAGAGATAGGCACGCTCTTGCTTTTTTTTCATTGAATTTGGAAAAAAAAAAAGAGGTTAAAACTACCACAAACAAAAAGTACCCAAAATACAAAGACTGCCCATACATAATCACTGTTTTATGATCTGGAGAGTGCAGAAGCTTTGGGGAAAGTACCAAGTTTGTCTCCTGTTCGATACCCCAAGAAGTCTTGTCCCCAGGGGTGGTCTGACAGGTCCAAGAACAGAGACCTGCAGTGTTGGAGCTGGGCCACTCCAAATGCATGGCCCCCCAGCCTCTTCCAGGGACCAACACCAGTCCAACTAAACACAAACTTTGCAACGTGCTTGGTCATACTTTGTTTAAACCATTCCTTAAGTGCATAAGTGGCTTCTAAATCCATAACCAAAATGGATTATTTATCTCAAAATTAGTCTTGAAACTCCTTCTGCAGGTTTATGCTCCCAGTTTATTCATAGCTCCTGACAGGGAATAAACCTGCTGCTAAACTACATGTCAGTATAAAAACCAGCTGCCCTGTTTTCTCTCACCTTTGAAGGCCCACAGTTAAAGAAAATTAAACACAGGCTTGAAGCTATACCATGTATTTGTAAATCAATAACTTGACAGAACAATATTACAAAGTATGAAATGAGCCCTTTCAGAAAGTTTTAACTACAAGAGAAGTCAATGTTCAGTCCACTTTGTAAAGTTTTAAACAAATGTCACTGAGGAATAGGAATATTTCCATAAAACACATTTTTTAATGCTTTTTAAAAAAGCTTGGACCATATACAACAATTTCAGATTAAAAATTCCACACGCACACATTGGTTTGGTTACAGCTTCAGGGGTCAGTGCAGCACAGTGCAAGGTTCATTCACAGATAAAAAGATATATGAAGTAGGTACAAGTACATTCTCAAAGCACAGGATGTGATCTAACTCTCAGAAACCCTTTTCCCACCACCAAAAGGTGCTGAAAAGCAAAACGTATGGAAATCAAGGGTAAAGTACACAAGGAGATGGACTCTTTAATAAGACAAGTTAATATTTGACAGCTCAAGAAAGAGGAAACAATTGGATAAGGAAGAAAACGATTGTTAGTCATTGGAAGGTATGTACGAAGGAGGTTTGTACTTTGATTTTATAGAAAAACTGAAGCAAGTCTCCACTCCTAAAACAGAAATACCAAAAGGTACAAAAAGTAAGCACGATTAACTCAAAGTGCCTTCTCAGAACAGTCCATTTTCCCTGCTGCAGGTTCACCACTCCCCTCATCTTTCAAGAAAAAAGTATATGCAACTATTTATTTCTGCTAGTCTTCCAATATATACAATCTGGCAATTTAACAGAATCTTCCTGGTCCCAAGTCTGTATCAAAGTCTTTTTCCCTTTGTGTATTTACTTCCAAGTAGAACAAATACTCCTCAGTGCTTCTAAAGAAAGCCCTATTTTGAGAAACTGTCCAAGCTAAAAATACTGATGCAATTTTCACCTGAAGCAATGTCTTGCAAAGTATGAATGTAGAGTGCCTCTCTATAGATGCTAAGTGCATCTTTAGCTACCAGAAATCTCATGGAGGGATTCTGCTCTGAAGTACTCTGCTAGTTTTTATTTAAAAATATGACTGACACTTTCAGCATACAGAATGGGAGACTAGTGCAACATGCAGCATTGATTGTTTATTCAATAAATATTTAAACCAATTATTGCCAACCAAGGCAAACAGTGCAGAAATTGTCATTTATAGATACAAAAGTTAAACATTTTTTGTATAAAGTCAGTTGCTACTATATTCATACAACTATTTCAGAGAGGTTTTTCTGCTTCAAAATTGAGGTTATCATTATAAAAATACAGAAACATATATTGGGGGTTTAACATGTCTTTGCAAGTGTAATTTCTGCATTTATATGGGAACATGACACTTCTGTATTCAAGAAATTTAAGTGAACACTATGATAGAGACATTTTCTGCACTGACAATTTCATGATAGTCCTTAAATACATCTTTCTTGGTCCTGGGTATACATTTAAAATGAGCTAACTTGCATCTCATGTTTATCCTGAGGTCAGCTGTGTAAAAAGCCAAAAAAGCCAGTTTTGTAAGGATACTTGCAGGCTTCTTGTTCAAAATATGAGGTTATTTTTAAACAAGCCAATAAAACTCCTCGGGGGAAGAAAAAACCCAATACTCTCACCAGTGTTTTAAGAAGAAAATTTGTGACATTTTTGGGAATTACTTCCAAAAATACGTAGGCTAGCACACCCAAATGCTGTATCACCCAACTAAAATTTCAGTATGCATTTGCCAAATTTGAAAGAAAGTATATAAATCCCCATGAAGAATCTCCCTAAGCTTCTCATCTCAAGATCCCAACCCACAGCACAACTTCTGCAAGGAGAAAGCTGCTGAAGGCTGTGGGAATCTGCAGAGTCTTCAGGCCTGCCTGCACAGGTGAGGATGTACCATTTGGGTCTCCATCATCCACCATGGGGTGCAGTTATGACCTTGTCAAAGCTCCACTTTGAACACAGCAGTTATTTTCAATAGCACCAACAATCTCTCAGATACCAGCATTTATGCAAATACAGACATAAAATAGGTTTGTTTCTTCCTGAATCAGCACAATTGGTACAAGGCACTGCTTGGCATAGGAAGTCATAAGTAACAGCAAAACAGGAATTCCCAAGTTTTGTGACATTTAGGTTTGTACACTGGATGACCTTGTACAATTATATACCATGGCTAGAAAAATAAGATAGTCTACAGGATTAACAAAAACATCACCATCCCATGCATGCTCACAGTTTTCTCCCTAATTCTGAAAAAAAACCCCACATAACATACCAATGTGAAACATTAGAAAGTATGGGTTGTTAAATTAAGAAAGTACATTTCATTCTCCAATCTTCCACAAAAGTCTAACCTAGACAACTCAAGTAAATGAAGTTGGAAAATATTCTGATAACATTTGCACCAGTCTATCCCTGCAGAGGAGGAAAAAAACCCAGCTATTCTCTAGAGAATTCATAGATTGAGGCACATTGCAGTTGAAGATACTCAGGCATATTTCATGGCTAGAACAGAATTTTTCTGAGGAACCTCACTACAGACTTCCTCAAAAGCAGCTCCATATGGTTTGAAACACAACTCGCAACACACGGAAAAACATTTGGTCCTTAATCGCTACTGTCTTCATCATCCTCATCATCAGATACATCATTTAAAGATGACTTAGGTGACTGGCTGTAGGAGTCTGACCTAGTAGACTGACAAGCAGTCATCTCCCCTGTAGAAAGAAGATCATAGCAGAAGTCGCAGATTCTCACTGGCTTGGAAGACTGGCTGGGGAGCAGAAACCTCTTTTCCGAGCAAGGCCCACAGACGACGAAGCCGCACTTGCGGCAGTGGTGCCGACGGTTGACGGGCGTGAACTTGGCCTTCTGACAGCGCATGCACACAGCGGCTTCCGAGTCCGGCACCCACACGGCCGCGTGTTCATTGCTAGGGGTCTTCCCACTTTTGGAAAGCAAATCAGAAACACACTTATTTATGTGGTTCATCCACTCCGACTTCTCTGTAGCAGTGGCAGCATAAACCGCAAAAGACTTGGTTGGTGTCTTGATAAGCCACCCATTCCGTAAATCTCCCTCATCCTGGATGGAATCAATAGTGACGTTTTCCAGTGGGATTATGTGCTGTTTATTGTATTTCTTCTTCTGGATGACAATGTTACCATAAACAAGAATGTCATTGAACAGGAAGAACTGCCTTGCTTTGGGCTTCTTCCTACACAGTTTTGTTAGGACTCCCTCTCCGATCAGAACACGGCCAGGAATAGTCAGAGGCTGACCAGCTGCTCCAAAGCAGTTTTCCACTATACTTATTCTTCTAGTATTTGCCTCACTGTTTGCCAAACGATCCACCATCTTTCACAAGTATCCTAAAATCAGAAAAAAAAAAGTTTGTTACTAGAAGAGGACTGATTCAAGCAGCCTTCCCCAAGGAAAGTACCAACCCCGCATTTCTTAAAATATCTAACAGGACCTGCTGGCTGAGAGGCATTGACTTGGGCTAGATTTAAATAAGTATTAACACCTAAGAATTTTTAGCAACCGATTAGTCTTTTTTCCAAAAGCAAAAATGTTCTATGCAGCTGACAGCTATCTTTATCACACAGACAGCACCTACAGCACTGCATTTGGGAGCCTCCAGCAACAAACTAGTTCCTCTCTACTAAGGCTACTGCATCCTGGTTTAATGCTCGTATTTCTCTGTATATCCTCCTGTACCTACTCCAGACAGCATCCGTCATTTCAAATTCTAATGCTACAAAAGCATCAACTTAACTGAGCAGCCTGAAGACCCACATTAGTTTTAACACAACAAACAAATTATATAATTGCTGTTCACATAGGAAACCACACTCCCTGAGCTAGCTCACTACTGCTCCTTTTTTCCAGTATGTAAACCTCAAATCATGGGCCAAAACCATGAATCTACCTGCTGGAAATATTTTGTACAGGCCACAGCTTGCACCCCCCACTATGTCTGCTTTCATGGCAAACTTTCGAGCCAGAAAAAGGGAGTGAGTCACAGTCGGTGGCTCATCACCTGCTTGCTGCTGCCTTCATTTTGCAGGAGTTCCACAGTCCCTCCCTCCTCACCTCATGAACCACATCTTGCATTCATCACATTCGGGCAACCTACACTGGCAGACCTGCACAGAGGATAAGCCACACAGCTCACAATTGCCCCAGAGAAAGACTAAGTGATATGCACCAGCTCAAAGTTTAAAAAAAGACTACTTTTTATTTCAGGAAGTGCTAATGAACTCTATGCTCCAGTTACAGATTAAAACCCCACCTTGTTGTTCCCAAGTAGCAAATAAGATTTTTTTCTTGCGTGAGATAGCTAAGGCATCCAACAGGGAACTAAAATTAAGAAGTCACTGTAGTGATTCATACCTTGGCAAACCACTCTTTAGCCTCTTTTGCCCTAGAGTTTCCCAGACAGAAGTCTGGCAAAGGCAAATCCTGCCAGCCCGATGCAGATCTGCTCCCTCCAAACCCCTTGTGAGTACAGCCATGAACCTGAACTGTTGTGCCTGACGGAGCAGTGAGATGTCTGGCAGAGGCAAGTACTATGGGTAGACTTTTTTCAGCCCACAGAGGACGCTCCCCCATGCCTGGCACAGGGCTGATGCTCACAGCACCTGCTGCTGCTGCAGCCACGGCTTTGAACGGTGAAAAGCAGAGCAGCAAATACTCCAGTGCCTTCTACCTGTGCTTCACAACACAATCCCAGGTTGGGAGGTCCTCTACATCACCTACTTCTTCTTTAATCTGCACTGCCTGCCATCAATACAGAGCATCAGCCTACAACTGAGAGGAAACTGGGCTGAAACAAGGCTCAGACTTGATGCTGCTCAGACTTCATCGCTCTGCTATAACCTGATCCAGGCAATCTTCCTCCTATGAATCAAAGCACAGATAGTTCCTTACAAAATAGGGATGAAACCTCTCACCAGGCCTCATCTAAGTAAGTATGTTACTTGTGACTACACACATTTTTTTGTAAGTTACTGCTTTGAAAGTGTAATTAAGTTTCACACTAAAGTAGTTTGACAAGTGAGCTTGCACACATATAACTACCTTTTTTAAGCTCTGCACACATTATCTTGTATCTGACACTCAAGACAGAAGAACCTCTGTAAGTTATTTTTCAGCACTGTTTTTGAATTTTTTCAAAAAATTTTCTTTACATGCCTCACAGCATTAGTTACAATACATGAGTATTGTGTTTACTGGTTTTATGGTTAGGAGAATACAAAGCCACCAAATCCAGAACTATTTTGATCTGCAGAAGGTGAAGACAAAATACAAACTACCAAGTAATAAGAAGGGAATGGAAAAGAAACTAGGAGCTTTTTTATGTGTACTTGCTGTTGTCCTAGGTTCCAAAATCAAATTCAGGTGCCTGACTGCTGAAGCCCAGGATTTGGAACGGCAGTTAATTGCCATTAACTGCCTAATAACCATTCCCATTTAACAACATACAAGAAATAAACAACCTTTGCAAGCATCAAAACTGAATCAAGAGCCCTTCAAACTTAAAAAGCAAGGCCTCAGTCACAGGGTCAGCCTAAAGTTATTTAGTAATCCCATGTTCTCCATGAAGTGGGAAAGGACATCAGTCATCAGAATGCAAAGGGGACAGCCCTTTGCTGTCTGAAAGAACAGAAAAAAAAACAGAAAAAAAAATTTCTGCAGGTACAAATCAATATGCACCACTTAGGAACTTACACTTTTATACAAATTATCTACAAGTTAGAGCAAGTTAAAGGCTTTTGGTAGTCTGCAGAGTGGAACACTACTCTCACCCCACCCCCACAAACACAGCCATATTGATGGGTTTCAGTGAAGGAAGCTCTCGGTGTGAAGTCACAGCCACCTGTAGGAAGCAGTCCCTGCTCCACAGCTCCAACTCAGCCCCTGCACTCCCTGCCAATAAACTGCGAACTCAGTTCAAGGCCACTGCAAAAGCTTTCAAAATATAAGTCACTGGGAGAAGAAAACAAGGGGAGAAAAAATTACAGGTTTTAATTAACTGTTCCCTAGGACAATTTAAGAGAAAACAACTCTAACCATGATAGTTTAATAATCATCATGGCTTGCAATCAAGACACACGACTCCAGAACTTGTGCTGAAGACTGTATTTAGAGCTTGTGAAAATAATCACTAACTGGACTTGAAGCAGGAATCCTGAGAAGTTAAGACCTATTACGAAAGACAAGATAAATTGCATCTCTTCCAGATTAAAACTTTTTTCTGTGATGGATAACATTCCCACCTGCCAGCCTCAAGGCTGTAAATGCCAGAGACTGCTGCCGCCAATTCCACCTTTCCAAGGCATTAATTTTATCTTCCCACACTAACAGATTGGACATTTTAGAACAAGCATTCAGATATTTTTCTCATGAGTTTTTAAAGAACTAAAAATTAAAAATACATCTGAAATCTTATGCACACTAATGTTCATACACCTTCATTAGCCTTTTCTAAGAAAGGAAGTTAAGTTCAGAAATGGACAGGAAACTACCTAAAATACATCCTAACTACAAATAATCATGAAATGTGACAAAAATAGACCAGAAATACAAGAGAAGACATCCCTAACAGGAGCTAAAGTTACAAGAAGTGTACCTCTTCCTCTCATGAGCACAGTGACCAAGGGGATTTAAATTAAAATATTGTCTGGACACACAAAGGAACTTTTAACCCCAAGATGTCACAGTCCAAAAGCAAAGTTAGTAATTTTTAAAGACTGATAATTGATATCTTGTCTTAAAGTATATTCAGATCTATTGTAAGAGATAACAGATCATCATGCCCTGGAACTGCATGGCAATATCCTCCTCTCTTCCAGCTAAACTTTATTTTGAAGTTTCTACTGTTGGCCACCATGAGAAGCAGATACTGGATTACTGCCCTAAAGATGCAGGATCTCAAGACCTGATCAAACAAAGCAATTCCTGATTGATGTTAAATTGCTGAAAAGATGCCCAAATCCTTCCCCAAGCAGAGTAGGAATAGACCAGAACTACAGGCTTCGAAATAAAAGGTTACATAGCTCCACTTAAGGGGAGGGTGTCTTATACATAGTCTCAAGTTTATGGATGCTGTGAAATCAAAAACCTCAAACCTGTTATTCAGACTGCAATCATATGTGACTAATTTCACACTTCTGGCACAGAGACTCCTAAAAGTCCTGAGGCCCTTATGCAAGAGGGACTCCCTTTGTGATGGACTGATGGTCCTCACAGACATCGGATTCATTTGCTGTGGCCAGAGGGCAGCACAATACTAGCTGCTAGTCAAAACACTACAAAACCTGCCCCCAAACAAACCAAAAGAACACAAACAGATCCCTTTGGAAAAGAAGTAGCTACAAAGAGCTACTTCATAAGCAGGGTTTAGCAGGCTTTCCAGATAAATAAATCCCAGCTCTCAAAATGCTGCAATACCTTCGGTGTGTCCCTCTCTCACACACACTCATTTTCATGATGAAAATGCTTGGCAAAGGCTTTCATTTCCATGGCATAATATGCTATTTAAAGGTGACAAAATATTTCATGACACAGAAAGCCCCAACTCTTCTACAATATACAGAACTGTCTTTGACACTTAAGTTATTTCCACTTTTATTCACAAGAAGCTTCTAGAGAAAGAACAATTCTGTTATCAAGATATCAAGATCATCTTGCTCCCCTATTTCCATCCAGTTTTTACACTTGTATCCTGTTGGTGAGAACAACCACCTTCAATGTCATCAAACAACATACATCACTGAGATTTTTGAAGAACAAGTTATCCACTTACCTAAAACACAATCCATGTTGAGGAAGTCACACACTTACTAACATTCCAGTTGTTAACATTCCAATATATATTCCAACAATAACAGAGTTATTAACATTCCAAACTACTGCAGCAGGAAAATAATTCTATTAGGGTTGCTGAGCACTGACAAGTCTCTTTCCACATAATTTTTTCTTTCTGCCACTGTATCCTGGAGACCAAACCAATGATCTCCCAGGATTCAGGGCTTCTACAGGTCTTATTTAAAACAGAATGTTTGTGTTATATGCTAGCTCTGCTTGTGATAGTGGCCAGACTAAACTGCATAGAATTGCTGCAGCTGAGGACAGACATAAGGAGTCAACTAAAAAGAATGCAACCCTGACTGACATAGTTACACCCAAGTCACTACTAGTACATTAGCACTGTAGCAGTTAGCATTAGCACCATAAGCAGAACCACAAATAACAAAGGAGCTGCAGGGGAGAAACGAGATTAAAAGAGCTGTTATGGCACAGTAATGCAGACTGCATACAGCTCAGCACAAAAACACTTCCTCACTCCAGCTCAGTGCATACTACATCACAACCAGCAATCCCTTAAGGCTGTACAACAGGCACAAAGGGTGTGCAGGAGAGAGACACAATCCAAATTCCCAAGTTTCTTGAACAAGACAGCAGGACTAGCAATGTTCCATTACTTCTGGCTTGGGCAAGAACAAATTAAGTCCAGTGTACAGTCCCTGCTAATAAATGTAATTAATAAGCATCTAATTTTTCGCATTATTTTTCTTCAACACTCCTTCAAGGGAGAAAATTATTAGTGGCCTTGTTATAATTGTCAGTTCATCTATCATCATCTTTACAATTAGCTATTAGGCTGTTAACAACTACATTTAACACATTAATACAAACCAGGCAGTCTGTATTTCTCAGAGCCATGGTATCAGGACAGTGGCAGCTTATCCATTCCTATGAATGCTCATAGTTAAGGTGACAGCTTTAAAAAAAAAAAAAAAAAGCATATTTAAGCTGCTGCAAAAAGCACAAGAGCTCAGAACTCAGCACAAAGAGGCCCATCCAGTCCTAAAGCTGCAGCAGGATCCTGGATGTTTCAAAGCCAGATTCAGTAACACAAGTCCAATAAAAAAGTGTTACTAACCACACCTTCAGAATGGTGAAGTGAGATCTAGATATGGGTGCACTGAAGCAAATGTAGGGAAAAGAGTCAGAAATGGAGGAGTACAAGAAGGCATAAAGGCAGAAAAGGCAGAAACAGCAGCTCTAAATCAAAGCACAATATACCCTGCCACCCAATAAACTTCTAAATAATAATCCAGTTGTCATAGAGAGCCCTTGTTCTCACACCTGCACATACAACGTCAGCAACTATGCTACACCACATACATTCAAATTAACCAATTTTCCTTCTTATCTAGGAACATACATGGTAACATACAAAGGTAACATACATGCTTCACAGAAGTTTCTCAGTCACTTAATAGCAGGCAAAAGTTACAGGTTTTATCACGTTTGATTCCACAACTTGAAGGTTCTGAATAAAACAGAAATTTCAAACAGAAATCCATTTTGTTTCATTATTCTTAAATCACATAAAATAAACATATATGGAAGGTACAGAAGATAGGATTTTTGCAAGACAGAAACAAGTAAATTATAAACCAAAGAAAACCAAAGACAGACAAGAACTATCTGCAGACCAGATATCTAATGTGCATTAAATTACTCGTTTGTAAGATGACTCATTATTTGGATCCACAGAGAAAAATATCACACTCTTCCTAAAAAAGAGCTCATCAGGCAGAATCAGTCATTTAGTTACATGGAGGTTTTTAGAAACAGGTTTCAAATAATTATTATATACTACATTATCACATCAGACTCATACAGTTTTCCTCTTGCACTTCACCTAGGCAAGGAAGACAGGGTAATTTGAGTTCCATAAACACCAATAATTAAGTTACCCAGAACCCTCATTCATCCCTCGCTTTAAGCTCTGTCTGAAACAGTAATATCACTATTTTGTGGACAAACTTCCAGCTATAAAGACATCCCAGTACTGTAATACAGTACAGTGACCTCTATCAATATTATATATTGCTCTTAAGAGCAACATTTGCCATTTTGCACTACTGCCAGGTAAAACAAGCGTAAATTTCTGAAGTGCAATCTGTTTAAAGAAATTTATCCATGTTTAATGCACTGAAAATAGTTTTAGTATGGAAAATCACTGAACTAAAAACATGCACAACAGACCTGATAGAAGTGAAAAGACAAATGAGCATGTTTTAAATCATATTTCAGCCTCACTAGTTATACCTCCTATCCTGTCTCCTTCAGTACATCCAGAGAAGGCTGATACTGACACTTGTCCTGGTTGGCAAAATTACGTGTTCTATGGACTTAGATCTCACCAGCTGTAACCAGAATCCAAGCATTCATGCACAAGCCACCTTTTATGGTCCTTGACAAGTAGGGCCAGTAAAAACAGCTGGATTAAACATAATGTAGAAAGAGGCATTTAATTAAACTTTATTTCTATAATTCCTCATGTAAAATAAAATAAAATATTGAGGAAAATTAAGTGTTAAGTATCCATCAACCCATTTTTTAATCTCTTAGTATTTAATTCAATTATCTACAGTTGCTTACATACATCTGTAACAATTAACTGATAGCTTTTTTAGCATTAATTATATATTTGCATTATTCACCAGCTGCTTTTTATTAAATAGTAAAAAGACCTATTTGAGCATAAAGTTAAGTGAAATTAAAAAATTTCACCCACAAAAATATTATGTTGATAGGAGATATGGGTATGACAAATGTTTTCTAAAGCATTTCTGTTTCTTTATCACTGCTAAAAGCTGACACGACAGCAACAACTAAATGCCTGTCCTGTGGTGGAGCTAACTGGATGCTATTTAAAACATAAGACAACAACTGTCACTTAAAGAGAAATACAGCCTTCTAACAAGCAGTTCTCTAAATTATTCTCTTCAAAAAGGTATTCCCCAAACTGCTGTATTTAACAAACCATCTTGCTATCACTGTCATAACCAGCTGGTAAGGATATAGAGGATAACCCTGATAATATATCAAAGATGTATCAAGTACAACAAAAAGCTTAATTGCAATACTGAAAAGAAAGAAGACCAGAGATATTAAAGAGACTTTATCAAGGTAGAGATGACAGCAGGAAATGAGGCAATAAGATCACTTTGGACTTCAGCATAGTCTTTATGCAGATAATCACTTTTGACTAACCTGGTTAATGGATGCAATGTTCAGAAAGGTACTGATAGTGAGACAGAAACTTTGACCTGATTTACAGACAGGAAAAAAAAAAAAAAAGCTCAAACAACCTTTTCTTTATGGCAATGTAAGCTGTTGAATCTTCAAACCATTTCCCACACCCTTAATAAAAATTGGTATTTAATAAAAGCAAAAAAGCTGCAGGATAAAACACTAGAAAAGATGATGGCAACACCAAGGCTGCTTCAGATTACAGGTGCAAAGATGCTTGCAACATTTTCATCTGAACACTACAAAGAAACAGTGTAAGCAGCAATCAGTAGCACACTGGCAGGAAAGAGGGTGTTAATGTGGACCTCTCCCAAGTCTCATTCTATGATTCTCCTGATTTTTAGGATTTTCTATATGAATGCATTTTTTTTCTCCCCCCCATGAAGACACATCTTCCTGCATTGTGCAAGCCTGTGGAGCAATGGCTCCAGTGTGGGGAAACACAGCTTAGCTAACTCACCCCCTTACTGGTATATCCAGTATGACCCAGCAATCTTAACCCTTCATTTGTCTCAACCTGTTGGCCAACGCTGTGGCATCAACCACAGAAACCATGCCGGAAATTTGTTAACAGCAGCCACATTACTTCATACTCTGCAGCCTGTGAATACTCTGCCTTGACAAAACTTTAGAGACCTTCAGATTATTTCTGAGTCATGTCCAATTACATCATGAGAGTCATGAAAGCAAATCCATGCATTTGTCTGGTTGGATGTCATCATAAACCTATGATTACTATAATGAGCCATATTACAGTTCATACAAACTATAAAGAACTGTTTTGTTTTTAACTTCTGCACATGACTGTCACAAGGCAAACCCACTAAAATTTTTCTTGAAAGTACAGTGTAGAAATTCTTGTTTTAAGTGGCTGACATCTCATGGTTTAATAATTTTTTCTATAAATTGCAGTTAATTTTTGTATAATCTAATTTCTATCTTACAAACAAGGACTGCTCTTTTGCTTTAGTTGACCAGTTGTGCAGCAACTGCTCATATAATGTAAATAATTCTAAATGTATAACAATAACAAAAAAAACTCACTTTATTATCAAACCTGCACTGCAAGTGCATTGCTTTGAAGTTTGCATCATCCAAATGAATTAGGAATTCCTGAGTTAAGATTGCCTAGAAAGGCCAATTCTATCTTCAGGATGGAGATAATTTCTAGGTAAATCTTTCAAGATGTATGACCTTAAACTCCTTAGCCCACTCAGAAGCTCATTTGGGTACAGAAAGCTATTTTTAGCAAAAGAATATTTATTTTGCCAGGCAGCATATGTATTAGCACAGTAAGAGCAGAGCAATGCTGCTGTACTATCCAGGCTACTCTGCTGAACAATTACCACACTCCTTGAGCTGCTGTATGCAGGCAAAACCATCTAAGTTCTGC
Source organism: Dicaeum eximium (assembly GCA_013396995.1). Taxonomy (NCBI): domain Eukaryota; kingdom Metazoa; phylum Chordata; class Aves; order Passeriformes; family Dicaeidae; genus Dicaeum; species Dicaeum eximium. The sequence continues at coordinate 43,165 of VWZP01004026.1, read as the reverse complement.
ACATTAGCTGCTCACAACGTTTGGTATTAACACCATAAACCTCAGCTGGAAATAGAACACCAACTTAACCTACCTGTAAACACAACTCCCACATCCAGAAGAGTTATAATTCTAAGTAATCATAGAGGAGACACAAAGAAAATAAAGGCATGTGGAAGAGGGCTGTCCCACCAGACATGTCTGGCCTGTTTTAAACCTGCCCTGCATGAGGGATGAGAGGAACCACCTTGGCCATAAGGCCACGTGCAGGAATACCAGCACCCCTGCTCCAAGCAAGAAATATGTGGCACCCATGAAAGAAACAGAGAAACCCAGAATTGCTGAGCTCAAAGCTGCTCCCACTATCTTCTCCTGCTTGGAGAAAACATGAAAGATGGAAATGCAAGCAGTACTGAAGGATTTGTACCACAGGGAAGTACATGATCAGGAGGCCTCAATGCACTCCTAGACCAATTGGAAGGGGGTATATTCCCCTTTTGTCCCCTGCTGCACTGGAAGTCATCCCTGAATGCCTCTTAGGGGAGAAGATACCTCACTGCAGAAGTCCAGTGAGTGAATAGGTCCAACTTTTTAATGAAGTCAGCTGCTTATTACCACTGTCAGGCTTCTATTTACAATAAACCGTGGTAGCTGGTACTGTTTTTGTCTTCTGGCATGATAGAGCTGCTGCTGGGAAGAAACACAATTCTCCATCCCCCACCTGGTAGTCAGGGGTTGGAGCAAACAGAGCAACTGTCTAAACTAATTTCTGTGTCCTTACCCTTCTCTTGATTAGCTGAGCGTTTCCCAAGCACCTACACAGGCTTACATGGCTTTGAGCAGCACTTCAGGAGCTGAGATGCTACCACATTTAGATGAGGAAATTCTTTACACTGTTCAATGTGTGATAGAGGCGGTTGCCAGCATGAGCATGTGAAATAGCTAGAATTAAAGGAATTATTAAAAAACTAACCAACCAAAAATATACACACAAAAAAAAACCCCCTAAACCACAGCACACAGCCAAAAACCCTGAAAGCCTGAATTCTGCAGAGATGAACAGGCAGGCCTGATCCACCATGAATAGTGCTCAACTTTGACAAACTTGTCTTTCAAAGCACAGAAAGCAAGACCCAAGCAACTACAGGCACAGCAAATACTTAAGGCTGTGAGCATACTAAAACAGGGATAAGTAAAAAGGCTGATATTCTGTATATCTAAAAATTATGTATTAATAAACTACACAATACAAGTGTGGCCATTAAAATTAATTAACAAACAACTGACTAAAAAAGTCTAGCATTCAGATCAAGTTTTTGTTATCGTGGGGAAACACCTTAGTATTTTGACTTGCTGTTTGCATGTATTTAGGAGCACTATCAGTGGTCTAGCTTAACTTCTGGTGCTAGCAAACTGCATCTTTCATCTTAACCAAAGCACTGGGGACATATGCCAGAGTATAGTTTCAAAATCAATTTCCATAGATCTGAAGTCCAAAAAAGCTGAAGTTCCTTCTGAAGTTTTCCACAGTTCTAAGTAGATAAAAGACATCAGAAGAAACACAGACAACAGATCAACACCTTCCAAATGTGCCTGAAGAGCAGCCTGGGATCCTGCTCCACCTCAAGAAGCTCCAGGAGACACAAATCCCATCTGCTGGGTCGGTGCCTAAAAGATCACTTGACCAGGCAACGGTATCAAACACTGGGATGTATTTTTCTGTTTACAATTTAATGTTTCCCTACTCCAACTGTTTAGCTGTTTGGAAAGTCTCTCCCAGCAAATGTTACTCTCCAGTTTGGCAGCAGGGACTCACCCCTCCCTTCCAGGCTGCCAGGACAGGCGCCAGGTGCCCCTCCCATCCAATACGCTGCTTTTCAAGGAGCAGCTAACTGGTGATAGCCCACTTCAGCAGCTCCGGGCCACACATCTGGACAGCTGGGCTAGCAAATTACGGGACAGATATACACACTTAACATTAAATGGACACTGGGGGTGAGAGACATGGAAAAAAAAGGGAAAAAAAAAAAAAAAAAAAACAAAACAGTCAAAAGGACCTGACCAATTTCTGAGCAAGCTAGATCCTACTTCAGCTTTGTCAACCCAGCATAACAAAGAGAACCCACAGCATCAGTTCGAATTTCAGAAAAGCCCTATTTAAATTCTTTTGAGGAGGGGACACAGCATCATTAGTATAGAAAAACACAGATCCAGATGCAGCTGTTCTACAAGAACTATTGCCTAATCCATCTTGCAGGCAATTTTCCAAAATCAGATTGGCTGTGTGGTTTGTTGTTGTTATGGATTATTACAGCACACATGGAGGTAACTTGGTAATGGCTACCCAGACCATCTCTCAGTCAACGTGAAAAAGAGGATTTAGTTTCCAGTGACTGAAATAAATTGTATTTTTCAGCATGCTTCTTGCAGCAACTTTAACTGACAAGTACAGAACATTTACAGAAAGATCTCTATGCATCTGTAAGACACAAGTATACATTAAAAATAGCACCTCCTGGATCTCAGGGCATCTGCTTGCTTAGCACCTGAGAGCTACCAGACCAGCTGCATATACTAAAGACCTTTATCAAGTTCACAGAATTTATTTTTCATGGGGTTTTTTTTCCCACAAATGCAAACCTGTGACACACCAGCCCATTCACTGGCTCATGTATTTTTATTATGCACAGGTACTTAAACAAGACAGTATTATTAAAAAAAAAAAAAAAAGCTTTCTGTTTAACGTTTTCTTAGGTTCACTTTTATTACCATTATGAGAGAAGTTACTGACTTCACTAACAGTCTAACAAGGGCTAGAGGAGAGGTAATAATTCACAGTATGACCAAACTACAGAGAGTTACCAAGTAGTCAGAGCCTGATAAGAGCCATTAATTTTCTACAAAGTACTACAACACAAAAGGACTTTCACTTTTAGCAAGCCATGTTTTAAAAGAGCAAAGTTTTCCCATGGAGTCTCACAATTTACAAGCACAGCAACATATCATTGCTATTTCATTTTTATTATACCAATTCTTTTCACCTGCATGTGGTTCTTTGAATCCTGTTATAAGAAAAGAAGCACAACAAAGATTTCTTTTATCAGCTCAGTCATTTTAAGCATTTCCACAAAACTAAACAAGACACAAGCCAAGTAACAACACACAACCTTCTCTTCTCTGAGCAGGTGCAACCACCTCAACTTTCTCCTGCTCCTGACCCACCTAAGCTAAGAAATTTCTACTTTAAAAGGTAACCCTAATAATATATTATACTGTAGAAATACTTTCAAGAGGCCAGGCAGCTGATTGCTGACCTAACAGGATCAGACAAAACACTGCTGGAGGACATTTTCAATATTTTAGTAGGAAAAGCCAGAATATACAGACATATTGAACTCTTTCAAATTCTTCATTCCTTAATTAAAAAAAGCTCCAAATAACTTCTACCACTAGTTCACCAGCAAGAACAGACTGAGGACAAATATGACTGGTTGCAGGGAATCCTTTCCCTACTATTTAAAACCACTGAAACAAGCTGCCCAAATTCGTACCAAAAATGGCCCACGCCCCAGTAACCATGTGCAGGGCTGAAACTCAGAGGTGCAGGCAGCTGAAACACAGCTTAGGGCTTGGAATCAAACTACACATGATTTTCAGAAAGCTTGACAACACTGAAGTGCTGCAATCACGGACCTGTCACTGCCGATTCACCAGCAGTATTTTAAATCCAGCATTATTTAAAAACACGTAAGCCAATATGTTAAGGGTTGAATTCTCTTTCTGAGCAAGGGACATAAGACCTTTCTTATGTAAAAGGCTGCTACCTGGTGATACATGGATGAATGATGAAGGTCTGGAAAACTGATACCTGACAGTTGTTAATAAAAAGCCAAAAGGAAAGCTTTAACAATGACACCATAAATAAAATTTGTCAATCTTCAACAACCCAGCTTTCCAAACATAACCCGTGTGTTAAAAGGGCAGTTCACTTGCCTCAATGCTGTTAACCTAGATCAGAGAGAGGGGTGGAGGGGGAACTAATCACTGTCACACACAGCTTTCAGAACAGAAGTACACTGAAAATTACTCTCAGAAGTTTTACATTACCAAGTATTGACAGTTAAGGCCGGAGAAATTTAAAGCAGAAGGAGAAGGGTAAAAACAAGGAGTTATTTCCTGAAAGAACCTCTTAATCACAGCAGCTTACTGCAGGTGATGGCCTTCCCGGGAAATGCATTCACTGGCCCTTTTCCCTTTCACTGCTTGTCAGATGTGTTTGATTTATTTTAGTTATATTGAAAGCAACTGGAGTACAGATGATCTAGAGGACAATTGGAAAACTGCACAAAGTTTGCACTGAAGTTAACCTGCACAAGGAAGATGCTGACAACCTGAACGGCTGTGTGTAGTGTACACTTAATTTGGTTAGCAAATTATGTGTACGCTTTAGAAATGCAGATGTTAAAGAACATGCTGTAACTTTTCCTTCTTCAGAAGGCATACTAAGTACTTAAAACAGTTATCTCTAGATGATATGCTGGAGGCACAAGAAGCACTTAAAGAAAGCTACAGCTGCTGATACAAAGATCATATTTATCACTATTTAGCAGCCTCCTGTGTCTGAATCAGTAAAATTTCTCAAGAGGTTGCCTCTCAATGCAGTAACTGCTTGCATGTCATCTTACTATATTCATCCACATTCCTACAACCCCCATTACACTGGGGGTTGGAGGGCAGGGTGATGCACTAAGAACATTCCTGACTTAATTTTCAACTTTTTTTTCTTCTTTTACAGTCTGACAAATGCTAAAATCCTGCTACATTACATACACAATACACTTAACACTGTTTTACTGTAAAAAAAATGATGCAAAGAGAAAAAATAGAAAGTCACTCCCACTTCATTTTTAAAATCCTTAAATTATTTACAATCACTAATAAGCTAAAAAAAACCTAAATAAATGAACAAAAAAAAATCCAAATATGATGTGTGTTTGATTGATTATGTCCAAAGAAGCAGTACTCTTACCTATTTATGCAACTAAAGTCAACATGTGTGCATTTTTGACTATGTAGCATAAAGTGACAGGCTGAAAAACATGCAGTACTCTCCTGTTGAATAACACTTCTGTACAACAATATTTACCTTCACAAAAGGAGAATCTTTGTCCTACAACTCTCAGTCAAGCCACTTCTCATGTGTACAGACCCATTTATTTCAACCAGACTACTCCTGCAGCCCTGAATTTGCAGGACTCTACTTGCTAACATCATCATATCTTACAGTTCACAACAACAATAAAATAATCTTCAGTAAACATACTATACCACACCTATCTATAGAGTAGTTTTTCACCCCCATTAACTATAAAAACAAGTCTTCCAATGAATCATGAAGACAAAAGTTATCCGACAAGAGCAAAGTTGGCACTTGCTGCAATAGGGAGAAAGTTTTAAATATGTGTTTCTATTTCAGAAATCAATATTTGCCTGTATGTATTCTCTTTTGGAACAATCTCCAGATTATCACACTTTCATCCAAGTACTGAATTAATTCATGAAAGTAGTAAAATATACACACATGATCTATAACTTAAAATTAAATTAAATTTAAAAAGTAAGCTTGAATATTAACGGAGCTTGAAATAAGTCACAAACGTACCTTTACAATTTGAAGCTGTACTGAACAAGGTTTCATTTCCTAATACAAAATCAAGAATTTAAATTCCTTACCTACCATCACCTAAGAATCATATCAGATGTTAATACTGGGATTTCCTTATTTGACATCACCCATTAACAAGTGCACTTTAAGAACAAAAAGTGGCATACATTTGTTTGCCAGTACACCAGTTTCAACATTTTATCTAACATACACTTTCAGAAAATCAGATCTGCAAGTAATAAAAAAATTCAACGCTGCCTTACCTGTGTGCAGTGCCTTGACCCTAAGCTTTCATTAAACACCTCTAGCCCTGCGTGGTGAAGACAAGAGACTAAAAATGCTGTAAGTGTATGAAACCAGAGTTTGTACTCTGCCATAATTGCTCTCATGGGGCTTTTGGCAATGCTCTGTCATATCGTGCCTCACCTAAAATTACAGTTCTAGCTCTTCACTGCTCTGAAACTATCCTGCATCCACTAACCACAACAGTGAAATTAAAAGCCACCATACCTTTTGAATATAGCAAACATTTTGCCAATTATAATTTTTGTAAACTAAAGGGCTTTAGGGATACTATGGATAGATCCCTCTGTCACTCCGAGGACATGTCTAATTACTATGGTTAAAGCTCAGCCCTTGATTTAAGGGAAACAGAACAAAGCTCTAGCTGAAAAATTATTTCATCACTGCATCTAATGAAAACTTGCTTCTAGGTGAAAAGATGCTGCTCTCTTTCTACAGAATACAACAGAGGACACTGAACCAGCTTCTCCAGCTAAAAATTTCTACATGCCAGTTTTCATTTAGCATTTAAGGGACTTCCTCTATGCAGGCTTCTGTGTAGAGCACAACTCAGATACACCAAACGGCACACAGTCGATTTGCATTCAGAAGCAAGAATTTGGGACTCAGGCACACAACACTTCACTTTCACTGTTGTTTCCAATAAAACTGGTGGCACTAAACTCTTGGGAAAGTATTATTTAAAAAACTGAGCTGAGATAAAAGACATTTAACTGGGATTCCTATTACCCACTGGGATTAGTCAACAGTATTTAGATTAGAGGCTAAAAACAAGAGCACTGCCTTCTGAGCTAAAGAACCAATTCCATTCTGCATGCTGATGACTGCACACAAAGCAATCTGCAGGACCTCAGCACTGATTACACTGCTGTCTTTAAATGCTTCCCTTCTTTCAGACAAGCATCCCTAAAACAATTCAATATACAAGTATCAGAACTTAAGATCTGAATATTTAAGTTCTCCTTATTTCAGGAGAGAATGAGGAATTTGCAGTCTCGGTTTTGAATCAGATTCCCGAGTTGTGGCTCTGGTTTTAGAGTCACTTTGCGTCCTGTATTAACCTCATCTGACCTTAAGCTGTTAGGCACATTGGAGCTTCCGATATAGTGTTTCTCAAATAAGCACCAACCCTTTCAGTAACTCTTAGCACAGCCTGAATTAGAACTTAATGATGCTTCTGGAACCATTCACATCAATTCAGCCAAAAGACAATCCTTGATCTCTGGTTAAGGATACAAAAGGTCCTTCTGGTTATCAACAAGCATTGTGCTGATGCTTCACGTCAAAACTCGAGTTACAGCTATTTCCCTTAGCAGGGACAAAGCCGATGCCAGGACGTGCTGCTCAGCAGACTCACCCATCGCTTTCTTGCCGTAATGAGCAGTTTTACCATTTATAAACATCGGTGCCTACGAACGTAAGTATTTCGAATGAGGCGAGAGGAAAAACATGCAGCTGTCTTTTCTCGAGCTACTTTCGGAAAACAGCTTATGAACCATACGTATCTCTGGCAGACCAGTTACATTCCCCTCAAAACGAATTTCAAGGCGAATTTCATAAAGAAAAAAAAATAGCACCTTACGCTCGCAGCCGCACGACTTGCGGTTCCGCTGTTTTTTCACCACAGTGTCAACACTTTTCAGGCGACTCGCTCCGAGAACGACACGGAGTTTCACCGGGCGAGAGAAGGCTCGGGGGGAGCGCGGCCCCGCCAGCCCGCCGGGGCAGGAAGCGCCCTCCGCCCGTCCCGTCCCGTCCCGCCGCCTCAAGGCGCCTCGGCGGAGTCACGAGTCCAGGAGTTTCGGGCACTTACGTAACGCCGCGAGACCGCCGCCGTTGTTGTTTCTGCCCTTTCCCGAAGACGAACTNGAGCGGCCGGAGTCCCGGCGGAGAAGGGCTCCGCGAGGAAAGTTTCCCTCTCGCTCCCCGGCCGGCCCCGACCCAAGCCGATCCCCGGCCGCCCGGAACGCGGCCGGACGGTGCTGCTCACCCGGTACACCCCGCTCCGGCCGCCGCCTGCCCTATCCGCCGCACGGCCGCGGTCATACACCCCGCGCCGGGGGACGGGCTCCGGGACACCGCCCGGCGGGGCGGGGCCGCCGCCATCTTGGGCGGGAAGGAATAGCGCCTCAGCGCCGCGCTGCCCGGAGAGCCGCCCTGAGCGGGGAGGGAGCGCAGGGGCCGGCTCGGCCCGTCCCGACCCACGAGTGGCGCCTCGTGGAAGAGGGATACGCCAGGCACGAGACCTGCCTCGTGGGGGTTTTTTAAGAGACAGAATGTTTCCGTTCTTTGTGGATGATCGCATGCTCGCCCAGAGGTAATTGAGGATGGGCGCGTTTTTAACCACCTCTCTCCACGCAGCACATGGAAGGGAATTAGTAACGTGTTTCAGGCTGAAGAGTTGCTCGTCAGCCTGGAGAAACTATGACAGGTCTGCTAGAAGGGCTCCCACCAGAAGCACTGTCAACACAACGATCCCCTTCCACCCACCTTCTGTGTCCGAATTTTTTGTGTGTACATACCGAATCGTCCAGAGCAGTATTTTCCAAATCTAGCCGGCTGCTCGGCAGCTCACCTGATGGATGCTGTCAGAGGGGAAGGGTGGCTGGGAAGGTTCTGAAGAGAGAGCTGGGGAGTGAGAAGGGGTAAGAGGATATAGCACCATTAATTTCTGTGATGTTCTGACGCCAAAGTCTGTGCTAGAAAATGGCCCAGTGGGCTTTTTTTTTTTTTCTTCCCCCCACCCCCCTCAAGAAAACTTCACTTACATGTAATTTGGCAGTTTCATTTTTCAAATTTCACAATATTGAGCAATAATGTGGTTGGCTTTTCTGGGGATTAAAAATAGGTAGTGGGGCTTTCCAGTAGTAATCATGAACCCCCTGAACTTTCTGACTTTCAAAGGAATTTTCTACCCCAGCTCAGGCAGGGACACAGGCAAGAGCCACATCACTGAGCTGGGTTTCTCCTGCTGTAGAAGAGTGACACAGGAAAGGGAGCAGGACATGGAAGTCTTCCACTTCTCCCTCAAATCCATCCAGTGTGTCAGCCTGAGCTGTCATGTAATTATTCTTAATGCACTGATTTATATAAGGTGTGGGCCAAGCTGTTTAACATGAGTTTTTTGGAAACAGATGCTTGTGGCTGTTTAAGCCACAAATCTGAGAGCGTGTGCAGCAGGGTGTAATTGGCAGGTGCTTCATGTGTAAAGAATTTGGGCACAGCCAATATTTAAATTGGCCACGAGTGTCTTCATTTTGCAATTGCCAGTTACAGAGAGATCTTCACACCACAGGATCTTTTATGTATGGGCTGGGCTGGTTCTTGTGAACCAAAAAGATCCCTTTATGTTGTAAACTTCTGTAGATTTAACTTGTCCTCTAAATCAGTTTTCTTGGTATCAGAAGCAGCTTCATGGTTAATTAGATTTTGTTTCATGCTTACAAATAATTTTATAACACCCAGTTGAGTTAAGATGCAGCAGAAAGTTGGATACAGGCAAAGTGAAGCAGTCCCAGTGTTTCTGCCTATGTGTCTGTGTTTTAATTCTCATCATGAAGTGCAAACTGACATTGTTTTCTGAAAGGTTTGCAAAGTGTAACTAACAGCAGTGAGATGCTTTTTCTACTGTAGTCATGGAAAATCAGCACGAGACCTTAACTCTGGTTAAGAGAAGAGTAAGTAACCTGTTGTCATAGGAAGGCTGGGAACTAAAAGTGACTTAAATGTTATCATGGAAGGCAACTGTAGTGCTGTGAAAGCCTGCCATAATTTTTTTTTTCTCTTACCTTCCCATATCTTCATAATTTTTTTTTCCCTACTGAATGGGGTTTTTTTACTCTGTTCAGCAAGAGGGGAAAATAAACCTGAAAACAGTCTGTTTGCAAATCCTCAAACACTTGTTCCTAAGTCTCCCTATAAAAAAAGTAAACATTTGACCTAATTTTTAAGTAGTGTTAAAAAACTTGGCTAAATGCCAGTGATTCTTTCAATATAGTTCACTATATTGAAATGTCATACTGATCATGTGTGGCAGTTTCAATGGGGTTTTTTTGTATTTATCTATCTTTGCTCTTACGTGTCAACTTTGTATCTTAATACTGCAGAAGCAATCTTGCAGAAAATTGGCTGTACAGAGAAGATGCATAGAAGACAAAGGATGGGAGATCATGGGATGTTCGACTGAAAAAAGGAGACACTAATTTATTTTACTATTTCACATAGAATAATTACTTATTTGTAATTTTAATTTAGCTGAAAAAAGCTTCTTCCAAAGCATAATGTAGTCTGAAGTGACATTTAGTTTTGTTCTTTAATTATAATCTTACTGGCAGTTATGCCAGAGCTGTGCTTTCAGGGTGGAGGAAATATCTTTTTCAGAAAATACAAAATAGTAGTGATATACTGCAACACGTCTTATACTGTGCTTCATAATTTGCCTTATGATTTTTGAATGGACACTGTTTAATCACAGCTGTTTCAGGGCTTGCATTTTCACTTCAAATCTTTACAGGGATCACATGAAAACTGAAGCAAATCTATCTGGTGTCGAGCCAATGCAAGTAGTTGTTTCAGTAAGGATTTTTACTTCATCATGTCAGTGAGACATGTGCACTATTTATGAAAGCTTCCAGTAATGGCCTGTCTACAGCTCCCTTGGCTTACAGGTTTCTCTCAAGCAATTTGAAAATTGCTGTGAACCTTTCCTTTGTGCTGACATTGAATTTCTGATGGGATCTTATTGAGGTTACAGCTTTCTTTAACAGATAAAAATGCTCCAAAATTTTCAGCACTGTTGAATGGGGAGTTTTTAGCAGTAGTAAAGAGTAGTTCTAAGAAAATGAAAAAGTAATATTTAAAAAAATTATAGGAACCAGCATATATGCAGGCTCAGAGATTTACTGTGAGGTGAGATTATGCTTTAAAGATGTCTTGCCTTTAAAAGCTGGAGATTTTTTTTCTTTAGAGTTCCATGTACAATGAATTACCTACTGGAAGTCAACTGTAGTTTGCTTCATGGAAGTCCACCTGTCTCTACCACAAACTCTGGGGTTTTTTTTCAAATGCTCAAGCATCAGTTTTACAATTGATAGAACTTGCAGCTAGAACATTGCAGTGTTTGTTGTGCTTGGGCTAAAATAAGAATCTGTCCACTTCTTACACAGCTGAGTTCTGTGTTACAAAATGAAATTATTAGAGATTTAATTATTAACATTATATATCCTTGATCAGCAAAATTCAGTCATGGTATATTGAAATGAGACTTTAAATGCTTTGCTTTCAGTAACTTTAAAAAGTATTACAAACAATGAAAAGAAAATACTTATGTCTTTTGCTTCTTTATTAAATTAAATTCATTTTGGAGCAGCAGCATCTTGGTTTTTCTAGGTGATGGAAATGCAGAATACCTTCCCAGCTTTAGATTACTTCTTCTTCATCACTCGCAAAAGGAGACCCAACCCAGAAACTTAAAGCTATTTAAGGGGCAATTAAATGCTTTACTCTCACATCTTGCCTTTTGTGAAAACGAGGATGAATGTGCAGAACTGGAGATTTCTGAGTTATCCTGGTCTCAGCTTCTGCAGTGGAAGTTTGTTTGGCTGCACTGTGTTGTAACCACCCCTGTTGGTTTGTCAGAGCTTTTGGATGTGTCCTTCTGGGATGTTACTATCTTTTCTCAATGTTTTGTACATATGCAATATCCTCTTTGTTCATTTCATTTGCTGCCTTGTTGAATTGTGTAGGAACCCTTTTGACTTTTCTCACACTTCAGCTGTTACTGCTGTCTTATCCATGAAGTGTTTTGCTGAGGAGAGTAGAGCTGTGTGTTTTAGGGATGGGGGTTATAATAGGCACTTTTCCATTATGATTTTTAATATGATTTTTTTTTTTTAATTGCAGAGATTTCCTATTCTATGGTACACCAGGGACTGGAAAGATACTGATAGCTTGTGCAGTTGCTAATGAAGGTAGCCAGGGTGATGGGGGAGTAATCTGTTTTATGAGAAATGGTGCCAACTGCCTGAGTAAATGGGTAGGAGAATATGAGTGACACCTTTCATTTATTATTTGAGCAGCTAAGATTGAAATGTGCCACATGTTCTGTCTGAGTTGTAACTAATATTCTGTGGTCAAGAAGAAATGCTTTTTCATGTTTTGTCAGGTCCTTCCACTGAAAAGGGACTGTCAGTGTTTCCTTTTCCAGTGGGGTTTTGGGGGGCTGGAAATCTTGGGATGTATTGGGAAATATTAATAATGGCAACAATAAAATTTTGCAAAGCAACACCGTTCCCCTCAAAAAAACCCCAAACTAACCAGTTCCAATGCTCTTGTAATCATAATGTTTTTCATGTATTCTCTCTTTCAAATAGTGCTGTTTTCCTGATGTCAGTGTTCCTGTGTTCTCTTTGTAGGCCTACCAGATGTGACCTTCAGTTATTTTCCTGGCTGAGATCAATGCTCTTGCTCCCATAAATGCCAGCAAACAAGACCAGGTTAATAGGTGGGAAGTGTCTTGTATCTGTATAGAAGGTGCTTGATCTTTGTGAAAAGAAGACCACAACCTGTTTAACTTGATGTGACACCTTCATTTAACCTGAAAAGTAGTAATTCAGTGCTAGTGAATTTCAGATGATTTTTAAATGAGAATTGAAAACAATTCATTAAGCTTGCAATCAGCCCAAGGTCTGTGTTATTTTATCTGTATTTTATGTCTTAAAATGAGTCTTTTGCAAATCAGCATCTCATCATTAAAAGCTTGTCCTTTTTGAGGGATCAGTGGAAATGGTTGTGTGGAACTGAAGAAAATTTACTAAACCAGTGAATGAAAATCCTATTTTTCTGTTAGCTCAGTTGTTGGAACACTTCTAGCACTAATGGATGGCTGCGCCAGCAGAAAGGTTGTGGTAATCAGAGCCATCAGCAGACTGGAGTCTGTAGATCCTGCTTTACAAAGACTTGGACACTTTGTGCAACAATTCCACTTCAACTTGCCAAACAAAGAGGTCAGAACTTCAACTCAGCCTTAGTGCTTATGAGGCAAAGTCCATCCTTATAACAAATCCCTGTAACAAGGCAGCATCACAGAGCAGTGCAAGTGTCCATCAGCAGTGTCCAGCTTGGACACCAGAGAGCTGTCTGGAGACTGCATTTACTGTGGAGGCCAGACCTGCTACTGGATGTGTGTGAGTAAGGTCATTTCAACAGGTAGTTATTTTTCCAATAATTTTTAGTTTTGCTTTGACCAGTGATGGAAATAGGATACTGCCAGACATCAAAATGTTTAAAAAAGAATGTGTTCATGAATTAATTATAAAGTATGGCTGTAGCGTCTTGAAGGTGAAAAAAAATGGTGTGCACACAAGAATTTTTTTGTTAACAAGAGCTTTGATCAAGGCTGGTGCTGGAGCAAATTAAGGGTGTTGGGATCTGGACTAAGATGTAAAGCACACTGCAAGGCTTGGGAACCTTCTAGCTCACTGGCAACAGCTAAGCAAAAAAATGAGTATGTAGCAACCAGAACGTTTTGGGATGGGGATGGTGTGTGGGTGACAGTATGCAAAATTGGAACCCTGGTCTTGTGTTTTTTTCTCTGGCTATCACTAATACTTTTTAGTACTTTTTGGAAAAAAAAAAGGTAAAAGGCTTCTTGGATTGAAGGCTAGTAAAAGTGCACTAAACAGCACATTTAGCACAAATATTTGTCTCCAGTTTTTGTTTGCTTCCAGGAACAGAAGATGAGGTGCCAGGAAACAGATCTAATACATGATTCCCTACTGTGGAAGAATTCTAAAAACCTGCCATAACTAATCAGAAAATTCTTCAAAGAAAGTCTTGTGAAGATCAGAGATAAGGGTAAGTGACATTTGACATTTTCAGGATGAGTGACAGTAGTTTGAGTTAGACCTACTCTTTTTGGTAGTAACTGTGGCAATTTGGAATGGAGTGCTAGGACAGTTTTCTGTGAATGAAGAAAAATTTAATAAACCAAGATTGTCACCATGAAATTTTGCTACATTGCAGAGAATTTGATGAAAAATCTAAGTTTTCTGATAAGGTTTTTACTACAAATTTTTCCTCACATTAATTAGATCTCACACTTACGAAAACTCACTTTTGATGGAAGGTGTACATGCCTTTTATTTCACTGCAACCTGTTGCAAGTGTTTAATGTAACAAGTTGAGAATTATTAACTTTCCCACTTGAAGATGCAAAGAGTGTGTTAATAACTGACCTTTAAAATGGTTGAAAGTATAGCAGATAAGAAAAGTATTTGTGTTGGGGTAAGGGCTTTGGACAGGGTGATTGTGGTTTTTTTAAGAGAAAACTTAGGGCAAACTAAAATGCAATCCTTTTGTTTTCTGGCAAGAAAAGGGATTTTTGTAAGTCACACATGAGACTGGACCCTGAAGTCATTGGACAACTTTCTTGAAGAGCTGGCTGTGCTATAAAGAACTGTGTTGGTGAAATATGTGTAGTTTAAAAAAACTTTCAAGGAAGGAAAAAACCCAAACACCAAACGATCCCACGTTGAAATGACAGGTGCATAATTCCAGGCAGGACTTTCAGATTCACTTGGGGAGCCACAGGAAACAAGAAATACTCTTCCCTGGGAATCAGAATGTGGCACATGCCAGCAAGCCAACCCCTTTGCTGTGCTACACTGAGCCTGCTCTGAAGGCTTTCCAAGGGAAAATTAGGAGCTGTTTCCAAAGTCACTGCTGGTTTTCCATCCTTCCAAGCTGCCCAAGAGATGTAAAGGGAGGAGCAGGAAGGAAGGACTCATAGGGCTGTCTGTGCTCGTATGTCAGCAGGTGGTTGGCCAGGAACATGCTATATGTCAGGCACTGCAGGACATAATTGATGAAACAAGTGTTGCCTGGGTTTTGGAGGCCACCTTCAACATCTCACTTTTCCTGCCAGGCCATGGAACTCTTCTGTGGAAGAAGATCCCATTCTGGCAGAGCCATTTTAAGATGAAGGAGGACACTCATGTAGGAGCAGCACCATTGCAATGGTTGCATTGGCTTGGTTTTGGGTCCATTCTTGTTTGCATGCTCAAACTCTTTGCAGAAATCAGAAGCAATTTCATTGTCCCACACTTCTCAGTGCCTCTTGCTGCACACTCTATTCCTTCAATAGTGCCACACAGGACTTCCTGCTGAGCCCCATCTTTGTGTATTCCAGGAGCTTGCCTGCAAATTTTCTTCAACTTCTGGATTTATCATTCCCGCAATATCTTCCATAAAGATCTGCACTCAACCCAGCTTTCCGACACCAGCACTCTGTGTCTCTTGGGACTCAGCACCTGCTCCATGGGGCAAGGCTGGAGTAACAAGGGTGGTCTGAGTCGGGGGGTGTCCCTGCAGCCTGTCACTCCAGTTCCATCCTGTCATGTTCAGGCAGCACGTGAGAGGACACAGCAAAGACTGAAACCAGCACTAGAAGCTGGAAATTAGATCAAGGTGCTCCAGCCCCAGCTGCTCTTGGACAGGGATAATTCCTGTCCACAAGAAAAGACAGTGCATGGTTTTAAAAAGCCACTATGGAATGGTCCTGGAGTGACTGGGAGAGACTGAAGGCAACCAGGGAGACACAAGGTGACATAGGAGCTTCTCCAAGGATGTTGATTCCAACCCAGGGGCCTGAGCATCAGGGTGACCTCAACCCCAAGGACCCCAACAGCCCATGCCTGGAATCTCATGCTACATCCCAATGTACTGCCATCCCCCCCCATATACACATCCCTTTGGGGACCATACCCTGACAAGCTCATCCCAGCACCCTGTGCCTGCTGAGCCAGCATTCCTGAGACACACCCACTCAACCAGCACTGTTCCACCACTGTGTCCCTGCCTTCCTCAGTAAATGCTGGACTGATGCCAGAGGCATGTGTGTTTCCTGGATGTCCCCACACACTGGCTATATGTCCCTTGATGTCAAGTCCACAACACACCCATGTCTTGATGGGTTTGTGTGTCCTATGGATTTGCATGTCCAAAACTAGCACACATCTCTGGGGATGGAAGGACTGATGAATGAGAAATTAAGTAATTTTTTTATCATCTGTCATCCTGTAAAGTGACAAGATTTCACCTGTTGATAATCTTTCACTTTTTCTTTGCTCTTCTTTCATTTTTTCCCCATGTTTGTGGTTTTGGCTCTTTTCCAGTTCTCTTCCATTTCCAATGCACTGCTTCCTGTGCTGCTGCTGCTCCTTTTTCCTTCTCTTTTTCTAGCTGCCTTGATGCTCCAGAGCTGGCATTGCTACTCTGCCTTCCAGCTTGACTCTCCAAAGGCTGTGGCTACACTTATCTGCACACACAAAATAAATTACATTAATTCAACCAGTCACCCTTTCCCCAGGTTTCTTCCTCCCAGATTTGGTCTGGGTTCTTTTTTGCCTCTGCATATGATTGCAGCAAAACTTCTTTCAGCTGCTGACATAACGCCTGACAACACGTGAAAGGTTCTGCTTGAAGGCAGGACAGCTGCTGCTTTTTGAGTGTAGAACACACCAGAAGGGTCAGTCTGCTTCCACTCCTTCTAGTCCATGATCTACCAGACCTATTGATGGATTTCAGCTGGTGTATACTGGCCTCTACTGGTACCTGACACCCATTTTTAGTGTTGATTGTCCAAATCTGCGTGCTCACTGACTGCATTGTGTGTTACTGAGGATGACTCTGACTGATCAGAATACTGACCACAGAAATGTTATAGAAGCTCAAGAGGAAGACTTCAGCATTTGTGTGTCTTTTATATTCCCAATCTGCAGATTTACTCACTAAAAAGGTCCCTTTGTCTTTTCAGCAGAGATGTTCCTCAGATTGGAGGAACACTCTCCCTATACTTGTCAATAATTAGAATCATTGTTGATGAATTAGTTTTTAGCCAAACTAAGGAAGTCTGGGGGGGTTACAATCCACTATAAACCCCCATCTATAATGACTGGGTGAATATGATCTGGAATTGAGAGCATGAAGCTATCAATGTTCAATAGTGCCAGAAATTTCTGGTACACAGCAATATTGTCTGGTTTGGGGATTTCACTGGTGTAACCTTTGAAGATGTTGAGCTGGCTGGATTTGATGTTGCAACCAGTCTCTTTTCCACGCTCTAGAGCAGTGAAGAGTCACCAATCTCCAGGTTAATGAATAAATCACATTTCAAAGCACTTCAGGTTAAACTAAACACTGACATTTTTGAAGGCTAAATCTCTCTCTATAGCCACACCACCAGAAGAAGGAGGAAGCAACAATTTTCCTTCTGCAGATGGTCACTAGATGAACTAAGGAAGTAGATCAGACTAGAAAAAATAATTTTTTGACAGCTGGAAATGAATTTTTCTTGCTGTTACAGTTGTTGGCCTGAACCTGCAGGTTCAATTGCCGGACAATATTGTGTGCTCACACCTTACCAGGTTATTGGTTGAGGATCCTTGGAAAATCATCAAGTGACAACTAACAGTGGCATCTCTACCTTACCTCTGCAGCTCAAACACCTTCTCATCTACTGCCACTTAAATGGAGGCTTTTTGGATTTCTAACCCTCCCCCTTCTGGCTGCAGAACACCTTTGCTTAAAGAAATGGTCCAAGTCCCATGGGTTCATATTTTCTATCACATTCCCTCAGCTACTAACTTCTCTCTGGGAGAAATTACTGGCTAGGAGAGAAGTCAGGAATGCAGGCCAGTAGCACTGACATCCCAAGGCATAAAATGGTTCATCAAGAGGAAACCACTGTAAGAGGGTGGGAGATGGGATGTATTTATTATTTGCTAAAATTGCAGGCATTTAAAAAATGAATTTATCATTCATTTTACTTGCACTAAGTTTGCAGTCCTGGGAAAGTGTCATTGTCATAGAGGTTACAGGTAGGGCTGGCTCCTGTGCCTCAAAGGCTCTAGGAATCCACTATCTCTCTCAATGATGTTAAGACCATTTATTCAGCCATCTACACAATTTGGAGGGAAAAAACCCATCAGAACCCATAACCATGAAAAAAGAAAGTCCTTTTTCTGTTCTGGTAATTACAAGTCTGACACAGCAGGCTCAGCAGGGAACAGCAACTGAAGGGGCCTAGATCTGACCTAAGCAGAAAATGTAACGTAATTTTTCAGTTGACGTATTTGACACAGCTGAAGATTGGAAATAAAGACTCCAAGCAAAAAGTTCACTGTAAAGCTGTAGGAACATTATTATTTCAGCCAACAGAAACATTCAGTCTTCTTTTCTCAGTTATCAGTTACCAGACAATGAAATTGAGTACACAAGTCCTGGGGTTATATAAAATACAATAATAATGTTTAAATGATCATACAGCCAATCTGTAAGTAACTTCTAAGTAAATACTGCTAAATTCCTTTTCCCTGATTTGAGAGAAAGTGAGAAAAATACATATTTTGAGAGGAAAGCTCTTCGGTTGGTGTTTAGTACTTCATGCAGCTCAATGGACATGGGACAGGTTTTAATTATTTATCCCTCCAGACAACTGCAGTCATTTAAAGGTGTCTGGGGGACAAGCACCGACCCGTTGTTCTGGCCAGGTGTGCACTGCCTCACACACACTGAACACCACAGTTCTTGCAGCATGCAAGGTTCTCAAGACATCCCAGCAAATGCATTATTCTCTAAGTATCACCATTTATACAGTAATAAACACTCAGTCTTTCTTCTTACCAATCTTAGACAGTCTCCAGTGAAACACTGTGCGTTGCCAGGGGAAAATTCCTTGGAAAAGCAGGGAGAACACAGTTCCCTTCTTCCAAATCAGCAGGCCGAGTACCCTGAGGGTGGCTGATCTTACTGCTGAAGACTGTGGCATTAAGTACCTCTGCTTTTTCCTCATCACATATTATAGATGGGCTTTTGGAGGCTGAACTAATTTTGAAATTAAGGGGGTTTTTGGTTTTTTTTCATGAAACACTAAGTTTTTATGAAAGGCTTTGCCGCAATGATTTTTTCAAAGGCTATTAAGCTCAAATTGTCCACAAGAATAGTGTGGGAGTGGGGCCTTAGCTTTGCAAGCTGGTTTTTTTCCTGAGAGCTACTTCTTGGTGTAGAAGTGGTTTATTACCTGCTGTTAGCTGAGACAGGAGAATTACAGAGTAAACTTGCCTCAATGAGTCAGAATTTCCTTCTTAGCTCAATCTAAGTGGTTCAGATAACTGTGTTCATCTTTCGAAAGTTCAGTTTGCATCCTCCCAGTATATTCCTGTGGAAGAACATTAAAATGTCAAAGACAACTAAAAAATGGGCCAAAAAATGAAAGAGAGTGATCCTTGTGGCGAGGTATCCTTCTGGAAATAAGAGTATCACATCTCCTAAACAGTCACACCTAAGCAAGGAGAGTGAAATGTCAGATTGCCAAAGAGCTCAAACTTCTGAAGATGCAAGTGAAAGGCAAACTGGACCTTTAGCTCCTTTTTTCTTCCCAAGGACACTTACAGTATTTATTAGGTTTTAGCTTTCATGAATCCATTGTTACTTCTGTTGTGTCTCTCCCAACTCAGCAGTTTCTTGCATAATGCTGCTGCCCCTCTAGTTATGCTGGCCAAACTCATGTTTTTCAGCAGCTGCTGGTTTTTTGAATCTGTAGTTTGGTTTTCAAACAGTACCTAATTGAAAAATAATCCCTTGACTTTCATTTCTTCTGAGTAGCTTCCCAGTAATAAACAGTGTATGGTAAAAAAGCTGTACTTCAAGCAGTGTAGACCCACTGTCTAATTATGTCCTAAAGTTTGCAATGCAAGATGTTTTTCCTAACCTAAATTACTTGGAGTTTTACCATACAGTACTGTATTAGCAACATAACATTTTTCCCTAGTGCTTTTTTTTTTGTGTCCAAGTTTCTCATTTTTATGGATCTGTGACTTTTGCCAAAAAATTAAGTCAAGTATTTCCTAGTGAAAAAATGGTAACAGTTCTCTCTGTTTTTGCAGACATACCTATTCCAGGTATGGGATACTTCACTGATACTGTATTCCAAATAAAGAGAAATCCTGATTTAAGAAGTTTGTGTCACTGCACATTTGTGGGTACACCCTATGGCTCATGCAAAATATTATCAAGTGGACGGAGAATGATGAGTATGTGATGGGAAAGCAAAGAAAATTGACACATGGGGAGTATTTTTGGATTGCCCTGAGCTCAGAGTAAGTCTGATTTCAATTTTGTTAATACTAAAGTGGGACGTCTTCTTGATACTTGTACAGTTGCAAATTCAGTTGGTTGTTAACCAATGCCAATTCAAACAATTATGGGAGGGATATTTAATTCGTGAAATAATTCAACCTGTAAAGGACTATGACTTGTTTCCACAGCTGGTGTAGACTGTTCCTCTTGCTTTTAGTGAACTAAACTTTAGGAGACTGGATTCTCTTCCTAGTTGTTAATGTGAAAGAGCTTTTTACATTTTAAAATAGCCCACTGACAACCTCCTAGTAATGTTGGTTATTAATGTCTTAGCAGTTTTTATGATGGATTGGGGTGGGGTTGCTTTGGTTTGCTGTTTGCATGTTTTTATGTAATAGGAACCAGAAAAGGACTGATTTTCAGCAGTGATGACTTTAAGCCTGAAGTTTAGTGACCTGAAGTTCATCCTGGACAAAACAGTAACACTTGCTTTTCTCAAATTCTTTCAAAATCCAGTGTTAGAATTGTGCATACATAGAGTTGCAGTGTTATAAGGCTTCCCCTGTCCCCTGTAGGAAAGAAGCTGCCATCCTAGGCTATAGCTGGGGAAAGGGTCAAGAACAGGCCTAGCTACAGCTTTGCAATGATTGAAGGCTGGAGAAGGACCTGCCCTTCAGATGATATTGCTATGAGGAAAATTTGGGAAATTGCTATGTTGAAGAGCTAGATGGTCAAGGAAGAGGAGGCTGCTGCTTACCTGCCATGATGAGAAAGGAAATGTTACAGAATCACAGAATCATTTAGGTTGGAAAAGACCTCTGAGATTGAGTCAAACCTTTGACTGATCTCCACTCTGTAAACTAAAGTATAGCACTAAGTGCCACATCCAGTTGTTTCTTGAACACTTCCAGTGATGGTGATGCCACCACGTCCCTGGGCAGCCTGTTCCAATGTTTAACAACCCCGTCCACAAAGAAATTCCTCCCAATGTCCAGCCTAAACCTCCCCTGGCACAGCTTGAGGCTGTGTCCTCTTATCTTGTCGCTAGTTGCCTGGGAGAAGACTTTACAGGAGAGTGATTCCTTTTGAGAGGACAGACAGGTCTGCCTCAACTGTCCTGACTCAGCACATTTGAACAAAACATGACCGAGTGCAGAAAGAGGTGTTTGTAACGCTTGCTCCAGGTCACAAAATAAACAGCAAATGTGCAGCTGGCCTGGTAGCAGCAACAGAGCCTAAGCCTTTGCTCTTCATTTGGCACAAAGAGCTGCAGTGCCTGCATAGGAATTAAACATTTTCTTTTCACCAGACCTCTTTGCCACATTCAGAAACACCAGTGATACGATACTGCAGCTCATCTGAAAAGTGGACAGAGCCTGTAAAGATTTTACATGAAGAAAACATCCAGTATGTTCCCAATCCAGTACATACTGATTCTTCTTGGTCTGTATCACATTGATTACTCCACCTCTAGTAATACAGAAACCAGGATCCTGAGCTGAACAAATACAAAGAGAAATGTCTTGCTCAGGAATAAAAAACTGCAGATTAACCAAGATCTGTATCACAAACCAACTTCAAACGTAAAGCAAAATCACCAAACTAAGGACTTAATGTCAAGTTCCTAAGATGTCTACCATGTTTACAGTTTGTGATAAAAAAAACCCACAAATCTTGTTTGCAGAAATTAATTATGTAGCATTTTTCACAAAAATACAGATGTTGTTATACAGCCAAGCTGTATACAGCCAATCTGGGGTGATTAGCCCCGATTTAAGAGAAAAACATCTCTAGGAAAAGCAGCTATTTACTAAAACAAGGATGAAGGCAGAACAAACTACCAGATTTGTGCAATTGAATCAAGCTGAATGTTAGGAAGCATTATTTTACCATATAACAAATCAAACAGAAATACTTACCTTGATGCTAAGAGATGCTGAGTACAAAGCTAATAGTAATTTCCCACAGAAAAACCCAGACCAGTATCTTTAGAGAGAGAAAGAGAGGGCTAAAATTACCTGAAACATTCAGGAATGTTTTCACAGTACCAAAGAAAAGGAATTCAGGGAAGCCATGCAGGAGTATGTCCTGAGAGAAGTGCTGAATACTAAACACAGGGGCAGTCCAACCCACACTGCAATGACAGCTGTGGGCAACAACAGAGACGAGGCCAGGAGGAAGATACAGCCAAACCAAGAGCAGACTGAAAATGCCAGAGATCAAAAATGTAGTTTGTTTTATCCATGCTGATCTATACATATTAACGTATGGGCTCTCTTCCTTGGTTGCAAAGCTGTCCTCCCACTACCCATAGTCACTTCAATGCTCAATCTCTACACAGTTAAATAATTTCTGCTAAAGCTTTTCCTGACAGTTCTCTTGCATTCAAATAAACATGCTCATTCTTCTAACTTTGCAGCATCACCACTACTTGCAGAAGCCTGCTCCTTGCAGTAAATAGAACTACTTAGCTGATTTATAGGGCATTTACTGTAACTGCTTTTGAGCACAAAGCAGTCTTTTTTCTTTTTCCTTTCCTCAGCAGAAAATCAGAACTGTCAGAAGTATCCATTAGCACAGTGTTTGTCCAAGAATTCTGTCATGCTGCTGTTATTACAGGAAAGACAAGAAAAGCAATCTCAGACAAGGACATATGACTTGGCAGACAAGTGAAAAAGAGATATCAGCCTAATACTCCAAGAAGAAACTTAGCTACTGCCAGCAAGCTGACAGCTACAGCTCATGTGCATCTGCTGTTTCCCTGGAACTGCATTTTGCAGAAGTGTGAAGTCAGACACTTCGCAATTCTAACAAGGTAAGACATTAAAGAAAAAAAAACTCGGCAGTCTGAATCCATATTAAAATAACCAAACAAACTTTAATATGTTTTTTTCCAAGATCTAATATACAAATACAATGGTAATAATGTACTCTTCTTTTGTAAGCTTGGATGAAATATATTGAAGTCCACTTTTCGCACGTTATATAAATAATCATCTAAAGCAACCTAGAAAAGAAGAAAAAAGCTTAATACACATGGTGCACACAAGTAATTAGGCATTAAATTTAAAAAGTAATACGAGAAACCAAATGAGAAACTCCAAAAAAGGCTTGACAGTTTGCCTGTGCTATTAAATGGGAATCATCACATTCCAAGCATATAAAAGTTTTATGAAGAGAAGTGTTATCTTTTAGCAGACCAAACACCAAATTATGAAAATAGACAGGATTTGGGGCACTTGCATCAGAACAGCAGTCTATGAATAAATAGACATCTTAGGTGGAATGATGGTGTTAAAAGAGGATTAGAAATATTGATCAAAACTGTAAGGTTCTACAGTCAGGCACACATTATGATTTCTGTGAGTTTTATGTATTACATCCTCCCAAAATAGACACGGGAAGTGGTAGTTCCCCATGCTTAATTTGAATACTCTTCACAAATGTATCAGCACAGTAGTAAGTCCATCACTTAAAGAGTGCATGTATCACACCCACCGTACAGAAAAAAGCAGGATACGCCTTCACAGGAACTTTCTTACTGAAAGATCTAGCCTAAAAGTAAATGGGGTAAGGTGGGAGGGAAAAACAAAACACAAAAAAAGTACTTATCAGAAGAATTTAACATTTCCAATTAAACATCAAGTACTATATATCTATAATGCTTAGAGGCAACAAACTGTATTACCAGTGTTATTCCTTTTTATTTTGACATCCTGAAACTGTAACATTTCATTCCATGAAAGCTGTGTACAAAAGTAGTTACACAAAAGTATGTAATACTGGGAGAGGCTTGCAAAAATACTTACATGATTTGACAGACCTCAAGAATACACACTATAAACCAAGGTAAAATAGCATGCCTTGTTCTAACAAAGTCCCAAGTTCCATCTGGTTTAGTATATACAGTTTAACCTTTTTTTTTCCAATAGACAAATGATGGAAGACCAGAAATGCATTTTTCTGAGTGCATCTTTTTGGTTCAACGTTGCCATCAGTCCCAGGAGTCCAGTTGTAAATGCTTTGGTTACATTTCTGAGACATGGAAATTATCTCAGTTCCTCAGTATCTACATATAAAAATCTAAAGCATAGCTGCATCAAATCTGCAATTTAAACTCATATTCAAGTCAGTACATCTAACAGAGCTGAACAATTCTTCCTGTACTGCCTGTCTATAAAAACAAAATCTCTCCTTGCTTTGCCTTTTCTCACAGGCTAAAACAAACTAAGTCTCTATAAATACTGATAAGAATGTATGAGTTTGTTAAGTTCAGTTTTTCATGGACCTTTCCATGGTCAATTGAGAAAATGAGCCTGAAACTTCAGGAGGAAAAAAATTATCTATCTTTTCAGAAGACAAATTATTTTAAAATTTTGAGATATAATAACACCTGTGTATGTGTGTATATCTATTTCTAAAATAGAAAAATGTTCTTCCCTGATCTAATGCTCTGCCCTTCTATTATCAACTGCAAAATGAAAAAATAAACTAGTCTTGTTTGACCTTCTCAACTCAGAATGGGTCACATGTCATTCAGAAAGCATTTTATCTCCCTTGATAAACTGAGTCCCATAATGATGTAGCACAACAGAGACAAATGCAAAAAGCCAAAAGGGAGACCGTTTTTCACAAGAGGAATTGGGGAAGGGGTGCTGAAGAGAAAGAGGGAGAACGTGTAAATTATTTTGTAGGCTTTCAAAGGGAACACTTTGGGGGACTGACAGAACATTCTGTTACATGCTTTTATGCTGCTAAAGCACACAATTGCTAAGGGAAACTGCAATCTTCATTATCATATTTTGCCACCTGCTGGTCAGCAGTTGCAGTGTCAGGAAGACCTGATCACACTCAAGAACATTCTTCTCAAGATTAAGGGCCACACAACTATAATATGCTTTATGTAAATGGCTCAGATTCTCTTCAGCATTTCAGATTTATATGTCTTCTGGCTTTGAAATGGGGGTGGTAGTTGTTACCCTCATTCTCTAAAATACATATTTTGTGTAACAAATTCTGAGATAGGTAAAACCTCTCTGCAGGTTTGAACTTTACCCTATCCTGTAAGACCAACTAAAACAAAGGATAAGTGGCTGTGAAGACCTGCAGGCAAAACAAAATGGTGATTTTATACAGCAGAACAGATGCATTTAGAGGCACCAGCCCATTAGATTCGCCTAAGGTCCTGAAATCCCCAGCAAATGTCCATTTCATCCATTAGGCAGAAAGTATCCTTGTCCTTGCATTAACATCTGATTATGAAGGAGGCCAATACTCTGTAACTGCTGCCAGTTATGGCCAGTTCAAGTGGTTTGTACACTCTACAGTTCCTGCACTGTCAACTATTCACTGATGATGAGAGACTAGAAACAGGTATTCAGAGAGGAATTTTTTTAAAATTTTAATTAAGATGATATAACCCATCCATTAAAAAACATACAAAGGGAGAGAAAATGGGAGGAGTGCCAGGATCAACATTCAGTTGAATAAAATGCTAATGCTGCCCTAATCTGATTTCTTTGTATTTATACTTTTCTCTTTAGTCTCCAATTACATGATCACATTGCATATTTTCCACAGGACCCTCCCAGTGCATAACATGGGCAGGGCTCTAGGAATGAAGTGGGAAAAAAGGAGGCCTGTTCTCTTCAGAAGCTGGTAGGCTCATGCCAGGGGACCAAAGCATTATGAATTATCAAATTACCTCAAAGGTTCTGAAAAACCAAATTCTCTTCCTGCTTCTGTCCCAAAAGTTTCCATGCAATAACAGCAACCAAATTTTAAATATGTGGACCATAAATATACATTACTCATTTTCCATGCCTCTCATTTCTGATATGAGGCATTTCACGCCATGCACTTGGCATTTTTCTAAGCCAAAACTGCAACTGAAGGCAATGGGTTTTATACACTGTACATTATGGGTTGAAGGGTGGAGAATAAAAAAAAAGAAAAAAAATCAAAATATTTCAGCTTGAACAAAGATAATTGACAGTTTTGATGTTGTACTTTGTCTCTGTTCCCTGCTTCTAAATGGAATAAACAGTTTTCTTGGGCATGTGACCACAAAACTGAAACATCAGGTTAAACAACATGAACAGGAACGCCTTAAATGTGAATTATAATTAGTGTATGAAAAATAAAGCCAAAGGGTACAAAGAATCATAGAATGGTTTAGGTTGGAAGGGATCACCCAGTTCCAACCCTCCTGCCATAGGCAGGGACACTTCCCACTAGACCAGGTTGCTCAAAGCCCCATCAAACCTGCCCTTGGACACTTCCAGGGATGGGGCATCCACAGCTTCTCTGGGCAACCTGTGCCAGTGTCTCACCACCCTCACAGTAAAGAATTTCTTCCTAACATCTAACCAAAACCTGCTCTCTGAGTTTAAAGCCATTTCCCCTTGTCCTTAATGCCCTTGTAAAAAGTCCCTCTCTGGCTTTCTTGTAGGCTCCCTTTAAGTACTGGAGGGCTGTTATAACATATACACATTATTAACATAAAATAAAAACGTTAATCAGCTCAGTAGGCACTGACTGAACAAACCAGGGATGCCACATTTGATCTTCAGAAAAAAGATGAAGAGCCCTCCTATTGTGATTGTGTAAGATACTGTGATCACAGGTAATGCTGTAATTGAGGATTATACTAATGGTGCGAATGCAGAGATAAATCTGGCATTTCCTTACTCTGAAGTGGCATCTTTGCAGACTACCTTGACTGGAACCACTGGGTGCAATACCCAAAGTGTACATGTACTTGTAAGAAATTCTTTGCAGCGCTTTGTTTTCCAGCTAGAGGAAGACAAAGCATTGCCAATAAAACATTTTTCTGCTTTTGTACTGTGCACTAGGCAAGCATCTCATAATGTAGCTAGAATAAAAGCATGAAAGAAAAGATAGAGTAGGACTGCAGTTCTTCAGGGCCCATCATCCACTGTTCCAACCAAACAGACTTTCCTAATTGACTTGGCTGCACTCCAGAAGAGAAATAAAGAGAAAGCACCTTTCCCAACATAGCTTTGGGCATGGCTGGTCATGTTAGGGAATGAATCCCCCCTCCCACACACACTAACCAGCAGTTTAAGGCAACATGCTCTGTCTTCCTGGCAGCCATTCCACTGTGCTGTGAAATACCATATGCAGATGCGCTTTCTATGATGCTCATCCCACGCTGGCACATAGCTGCATTTATAAAAGTCTACTTAAAGTTTCTCTTCCAGTAATAAATCTTTTAGGCAGCATTAGTGTATATGAAAATGGACCTGGCTGTGAGTAAACTGTCTCCTGTACATAAAGATAATACTCATACAGAAGTAGTTGTAATATTTAAATATTCTGTGCGGTGGGATGTATTTTTATGTAAACTCTCAAAATAATAAAAGGCAAACCATTTGAAATTAAGTATGTAGCTTTAAGTCTTCTAACAACAAATGCTTTGTGAAGACTAGCATCAGTTATGTTTATTTAGATAAATAAAAGGAAAGGAATCTCACATGTTCTAGATGAATATGGGCCTGGCTGGCGATGTCATAAATTACATCTCTCACATTTTTCTCTTGCTTGCCTCTTATGAAATCCTCTTGTGAAACTCCATGCTAGACATAGGAAGGAAAACCAAAATCAAAAAAGAGAAAAAAACCTTTAAAAATATCAAGTTTCCATTTTTGCTTCTCAAAAACCTGTCCCAGCAACGAAGCTGAGGACTAAAGACTAAAACAGCCTAAATGTTCTACCACTGCTCTCTCATTTTTTAATTCCCTTTCTCTTGGTCAGTCACTTGGAAAAAAATGAAGAGAACAAAGAGAATAGTTGGTACAGACTCTCTGCACAAGTTTGTTTCCTCAAATTTTGTGGTCAGTAAGATAACATCGTCAGATTTCAAAGTTTGGGGGATTTAGACCAATTTAGATACCCAATTTTTAAAACCATAATCCAAGAATCATTATTAAGCAGAAGAAAACCTGTAACAGCTACCAGAGAAGCCATGCTGGCTTTTGAATCTTGGAATCAGTGTGCACATCCCAGGCTTGCAAAAAAACCAACCAACCAACAAAACATCAAACAAAGCCATCTCCAAAAACCAACCAACCCCAGAACCGCCAGAAAACAACCCTTCCAAACCCCAAAAAGCCAACTCTAATCTTATTCTTTGACTATAGTGACCAATGTTAAGAGAGAATATGGCATATTCAGAATTGCACCATCTGCCCACTGCTCTCAACAACACTCAGGCATGTGAGAGCTGCATGAAGGTGGGCAGAAAGGCTTCACAGGAGTTGCAGACTCAGGAGAACTCCACAGTTCTGGCCAGCAGCTAAAATGCTTACAAGATTGTCTGCACAGAAGGGATACAAGCTGTTTTTACAGTTTCACTGCAGAACACCTTCCACGGCAAGGAATGACTGAATTTTCAGTATATGTTTGAAAAGCTGAAGACCTGGAAGGCCTCCCATAACATGCAGTTCCAGAAGGGCTGAAAGGAGAGTGCAATTCCTTTCTGCAGTCTCATAACCCTGACCTATATTAGTATCTACATTTTTTGCACCTACCTACATTACTAAATTTGGAATCCAAACTTTTAATTGTATTGAAATTATAGTCAGAAAATACTAACACAACCACCATTTAGGCATAATTGCATAAATTTTGCTTAAATTGAAAAGAACAGCATTAATATTTAAAAATAAAGACTGGAAATTAAGGACTAACAGCTGAGATGCCTACAGATTAACCCATGGAGCATTAATAAAAAATTCCGAGTTTTAATCCCATGTTATCTAAACTGCAAGATCTGCTAAATTCCAATGCAAATTTGATGTACAGTTTAAATTGGAGGGCTGTATCATCTCCTACAGAAATGTATGGAAAATAGGCCCATAACTGTAAAATATGGACAGAAAAAGTCCCACAAACCACCAGCACATTATGAAAAGGTAATAAAGAGAACCACAAGAAGATTGTTCAAAGTAAAATTTTTCACAGTGCTTCCTTTATGGTGATAGGAACAGAAAAAAAAAGAAAAAAGCCCACACCCAACCCCAAAATACAAACTCCCATGACCCATTCTGTACATGCATTTTTATACATTATTCAAAAAATTTCTGAAACCTAAAATATGATTACATTTAATAATAACAAAGAAACAAACCCCAAAGAGAAATCTAGAGTTTCTTGAAGTTATTTGAAGATCACTCCTCTCACTTCCCAAAAGATATAAAAGCGTGACAATTAGCAGGCCACAGCAGAATGAGTAAAAAAAAGGAAAAAGCATAACATTCTTTATGGCATAATAAATTATGATTTCATATCTAGCCTTGAGAAAGAGAGTTAGAAAAACTACACTGTTCAATTCCAGACTGTTTGCTTCTCTTACCAACATACAAATGTCCATGGGAAGGAACACCTTTTGTCTTGTACAATGATAGGGAGTTGCTCTTAAACAGGTAACTATGCCTTGTGCTTTGCCAATGTGACTGGCTGCATGGTCAGCATGGACGTCCTTCACACCTAAAATTGCAGAAACAGTATGTTTAGAAACATGCAGTCAGGCCTCTGGAGGGGTATGGTCTTCTCTGATGCATATCACAGTCATACTTTAGGAAAGTTATGTGCATTGGTCCATGATAGAATTGTCCATGTGCATGAACTGCCTTGAGATCTCATCTCAGAGGTGCAAAACTGCAGGAAAATTCATTCATTTCCACATTCAGGAGCAAGATGCCTCTTGTTGCAGTATGTGCAAAGGGTATACTTAGCAGAGCAACACCTACTCAGATGTAACACACTGATACACAAACTCATTTTCGCTGGCATATCCTCTCCCAGGATAACAGTATTCCAAGAACTGCTTTTCCTGCCAGAAAAAGTCATTCACGTGTGAGATTCCTGACAAGCATTAATGCTTACAGTGTGGTTTCATGATTAGTTGCAGCTGATTCATCAGTGCAGTGAAGCCTGAGAGAATGATCCTATGCTTCACCCCCCAAACCATATTTCTGCCCCCTTCCTTGTGCTGTCAGGAGCAATGAGGCAAACTGGATCAGATAACCAAAACAATGGAAAACTAATGTTAGCTACTGCACTCACAACTGTGAGAACTGAAGGAGTGAGATGAGTGGGGCAGAGAAGCTTAATTGCTCTTCATGGCAAGACCATACAAGCTTGGCTTAGACTTATTATAAAGCTGAGCTGGGATAAAATGAAAGTTTAAATTAAAATTTATAAAAACTCTAACAGAAGTAGCATTCTACAAAGAAAGAAACGAGGATACAGCAATTACAGATTGATGAGCCTAACAGACATCTGGAAATACCACTGTGGGTTCCAGATTCACTGCAGAGGCCTGTCTGGGTCTTCAGTGGGCCTCAGAATCCTCTGTGAAAGAGTGACTATACCCACACTACAGGGACTGATTTTGGCAATGGCAACAGAAAACAAAGTGTGGCTTGGAGGAATCAATGGATATTATTTACTAACTACTTAGGTAATTAGCTAGAGAGCACAAATATTAATATTTTTAAATTACAGGAGTTGAGAGGAAGTACCAGGACTTTAGACTACAGGGTTACCAGTCAAAATGAGTTTGACAAAAGAAATAACCTGAAATCAGCAAGAATAAAACAGCACTAGTACTGGGAGAGTACACATTGGGAGAGATACAACAGGAGACTGGTCAGGAATAAGGAGTATAAAAAGCACAAGAAATTTAGCAAACAGGGCCTGAATGAAACCAGGTCAACCTAGCCTAGAAAACACTGCTGATAGGCAGCACCCAGAAAGGGGCTGCATTTGATTAGTTTCTTCATTTGTGGGGAAAAAATAACAGAAGTTAACTGTTTAATATGCAGTGAAGGAGACTTTTGCTTAGGTATTTAGTTACATTTGTATATTTAAGAGAAGTTAAATATGACAATAGAACACTAGAATATCCAGAGTCTCCATACAGATTTTCAAAAACAGTTTAATCTGATTTGTACGAGGAGTGAGTGATCCAAACATGACTGAACTTATTCAGGATTTCTCAGAATGCAAGACACTGGCATTTCTCACACTTCTACTTTTCTTCAATAAGAGGTTCAGAAAGATACTTGCAACATTTCACTGATTTCCTACTGAGGAAGCAAACATCAGATGTTAAAAAGTAAGTTCCTCAATTCTTCCAAAGAAGAATGTACTCACCATCTCACTCTTTTCACTTCTCTTTTTTCTGTCTTTTTTAGTTCTTTTAACATCAGTATTTGCCTTTCATCAGATTAGTCTGATAAGCAAGAGGAAAATACTGCTGCAATACTAAACACTAAACAATAATAACAACAACAATAATAATAATGTTCACCTTTTTTTTACATCTGAGCTCATATTGGGAACACTTCCATAATACAACAGACACCTAAATGAAAATTACCCTTTTCTTCACTACAAATGAACAGTTCTTTCCCAATCTGTGGTTCTTACATTAGACATGACACAGATAGTAGCTCTTGATAATAGCAATCATCTTTGTTGCATTTTTTTTCTAGTTCTTCAATTATTGATAGTTAACCTACTTCTAGGAAGTAGAGAGGATTCAGACCCAAATTTACAACATCACCAAAGGAAGTTTATAGGTTGACAAGTTGGCTGTTTCAAGATAATCAGTGTCCATCACTGCAATATAGAACAACAGCTGCAGGATACCTACAGCACTTTGTATTCTGACAAGTAGGACAATCAAAATACAGTCAAGAGCTGAATTTACCACATTCCGTAAGAGGAGCAAGAACAGAGAAAACTATGCAACAAAGAACAGTAGGAAACTGCACTTCAATGAGCTCTGCACTGAGCAGCTTCCAAGGAAAGCACAGAGTTCTAGGACAGCTGCAGTACAATTCCGTATTTATGGTTCAGCATTCAAAAGATATATGAAGTTCTACCTAGGACAACTTTTATTGAAATTAAACTCCAGCTGGAAAAGAAAGGGCTTTTTGAAATATCAGTAAGTATTGTACTTGCACTAATGAGTTATCAGCAAAACCCAGAAAGGAGAAAACACCTACCCAGCGTTTCCAAGGTGAGGTACAAGAGAGCACTCTGAGTGTTCTCAGCATATGTTTCAAGCTCCTGGATGTTATGGTATGCCCTATCATCCAAATTCTTCTCCTGGAATATAAACACAGAGCTTCAGTAGAACGCAAACATAACTGCTGTTCGTACAGGCTTATTACTACAGTCATGTCAACCCAATGCACTACCGAAAACAAAAAAGCACAAAATTGAGAGAGAGTATAAACTCAGATAGAAGCAGTCATTAAAGCTTATAGCAAGCCTAACAAATAACTATGCTCAACTGCAGCCAAGTCTGCTTATAGGAGCAAATACAACTTTCTGCAATAATATGAAATCAGAATTCTCCATAACAAAAGAAACAGCCAAAACAAAACATCACATGGTATTCTTACATTATAGGGTTGTCAATTTTAATATTTAATTTGCATCTGAAGCAGAGAGAAATTTAGATTAATAGGAATGTATTTTTAAAAAATATAAAGCAAGCCTATTAAATGCACACAAGTGTTAAAGTAATGTAAAAAACCACAGATCATAGAATCATAGAGTGGTTTGAGTTGGAAGGGACATTAAAGATCATCTAGCTCCAAGTTCCCTGCCATGGAAACCTTCTACCAGACCAGGTTGCTCAGAGGTCCATCCAACCTCTGAACACCTCATAGAGAGCCCACAACCTCTTTGGGCCACCTGTTCAAGTGCCTCACCAAACCCACAGTAAACAATTTCTTTCTCATATCTAATCTAAACCTACCCTTCTTCACTTCAAGGCCGTTCTCCCTTGTCCTATCACTACATGCCCTTATCAAAAGTCCTTTCTCCAGCTCTTATAAGCCCCTTCTAGGTTGGAAGGTGCTCTAAGGTCTTCCCAGAGACTTCTCTTTTCCAGACTCAACAGCCCCAAATCTCTCAGCCTGTCTTCACAGGAGAGATGTTCCAGCCCTCTGAACAACTTAGTGGCATTAATAAGTAATACACCTAAAATAACAAAATACACCCGAAACTGTAACATCCTCCAGCACTCCTCCTGTCCTAGCGGTTCCTGTGGTTGAAACGTGCCACTCTTAAGACTAAAGAAGTCTTAGTCTAAACATTAAGGAAGTCTGAAGTCTTTCATAGCAATGACCCTCTGCAAATAACTGACCATAAATTTGCTCAATTTATAGCTTCATGAGACACTTACTTTAGCAGCAAAATTAGCTTAGGAGATTCTGCACTCTGCTTTTCATTCTTGTCCTTGTGTCAGAGTTTGTAGCAACATTACTGTACCAGTGATACTCTTAATCTAGTTTTTTTCCCAGGAAAAAAGGAGGCTATTTTAAACTTCATGTAATTTGAATATTCCAGTTTACACCACTGCTTAGGAAAAACTCCACAGCCATGATAAGGAGTAGCATGAAAGTATGGCAGAAGGGTTCAGATGGGTCATTTAATTTTTGAGATTTTATATCCGCATGAACTCACAAACTACATCAATTAAAGACAAAAATAAACAAAGGATTCTATTAGCCATTTTGGCAGAAAGAACAGAAACTGAAGAGTAGCATCAAGGAAGAACTAAAAAAATGTAGCAGTATCATTTTAAAAGAGAAATACTACTGTCTGGAAAATTACATAACCTTTAGTTTTACACACAAACTGAAGGGTAAATACTTACTCTTTCATCTATGATCCTCATGAACCACATTTTAGTCAAGTTATGCCTCTTGACAGCCTGAAAATTATCAAATAAAACCTCCACATTAATATATATAAAGTGATGGTAGTACTGCATTCTGAAGGCTGAAATACATTATACGTATTTAGTATAAGAATTGTATTCATTGGGTTAAATAAAATGTCAGTGGAAAATGAGAATTTTCTTCAAATACAAAAATTTTCAACTGACATTTACTGCAAGTTGCTGCACACAGAAAATGAAATGCCAGACATCACGCCAGCTAACTAAAAGCATTTCTTTAAAAATGTTTTGAAATTAATTTATTCTTGGAGTCATATGTTCCCACACAATATTTGCAGATAACTATGTTCACTTTCCAAAAAGAACAGAGTTTCCTCCAATAACTGGTGAGGAATCCTCTCCAATTGCAGAGTCCAGCAATAAAAATACTTTCCCTGTAAATTCTCAAGAAAATGTCAGCACAACATATCAATACATACTGTAAAGACAGAATGCTAACAAAGCAATACAATTAATACTGTGGGTTTGTTTAAAAAAATACCTCACAGCATCTCATATTCATGCATTCTTCTTTTGGTTCTTGTCTTATATTTGACTTCCTTCCCGTGCCACTTCATTCTATCAACTTACCTTCAATCTTCTTAATTCTACACTTTGAATTTTTCAGAATATGTTGTCAGAAAGGCTAAAATCACACCTAGAAACATCTATAAACAAAATTTACAGAGCAGATTTCTCACAATTTAGTCCTTATAGCTCACTTTCAACTGCTTCTTTACATCCATCATATTAGTAAATATTTTTTCAAGGTTTGACAAGACTAGATCTTGTTGATTCTATAAATTCTGCTCGAGACAATACTTGGTATATGAAAAGGCAAATTTTAAGTTATAACTACAAATGTCAGGTTTTAGTCTCACTTGTTCACCTCAAGTATCATTTTGTAAATGAAATCCTTGAAATACTAACAGCTCAAGACTTAAAAGGACCAAACTCAGCATGCTAAATTACCCAATTTGTACATCACATCCATTCTGAGTTGCTTTCATTCAAACACATGGGTCCTCACTTCTCAAAAGTTTGAAAAATTGGCTTCTCCCACAGAAATTAACAGAAAATCAGGTCTCACTTTTCATATGTTCAAATTAGACAGAAAAGTAAGATCACGCATCATACAGTTGCTGTGCAAGTTTATATTAAAGTCACCAAGAGCTGAGCTGAATTATTATTAATAATTCTAGAAATACTATTAAAGGCTATTTATCTACTTTACCAGTGCACAAAAGTTTGGAACCCAAATGTAGGTATTCTGGGATATACAAAACTTCAGGAACACATTTAAATATCATAAAAAAATTTATTCTGGAAAATCACATTGTCCTCATATAAACTCAACAGCAACAAAGGAATATACATAGACTATGCTGTGCAAAGACATGTTAATTCTATTAACAGCTCTTGGTATACTTGTGAGTTCAGGTGTCTTTCCAAATCCTTTTTTCTAAGAATTGCAATGACATTCTTGCACATTTGTGAAGTCATGGGCTTCAAATAGGTCACTCTTGGGGTATTTGCTGAAATATGGAAGTAAAATCCCATCTTGACCTCAAAAGTCACCAAGTCACATTGAATTGTTAGTTCACTCCCGTGCTCTGCAGTGCTCAGAGCTATCAGAGCTCCTAAAAATACTTTCTGAATTATTTTTCATCATCTTATTTTGCAAGCAATTCTGTTTGGATTGTATTATATTGGTCTCCCTTTATAGGAATTATACGTGAGGTGAAATCTCACCATTCTTCTTCCACTTCAAAACCAATTTTCTGTTTTGTGAGAAAGGAGTATGACTGGCAGTTTTAGCTACTGGAGTGGGTTGCAATTGGTATCCCAGAATGTGAATGACTTTTATCTGAATACAGTACTGGGTTTGGCTGGGATAGAGTTAATTTCCTTCACAGCACTTTTATGGCGCTGTGTTCTGGATTTGTGCTGGAAACAGTGTTGCTGGTTAGAAAGGATGCAGCACAGCACACACAAAACACTGACATTATTTCCCACAGTAATATTAAAGCCAATTCTAAGACAAGAAAGGGGTATTTTACCCTCCACAGTTCTGTAGCAACAGGCTGATGTGGTGGGTTATCGCAGTATATGTCCTCCACAGCGTCCCTCCAGAACTGCATCCGCATCAAACCTGTAGTCTTCTGAGTTATGGAGTCTTTAATCTGGAAAGGACACATCTGGAGTGAAATTCAGTGTCTTTAAGACACTTGGTCTATCTATGCTGAAAAGACAGACACAGGACACAGTAAAATTCAGCAGAGAAAGAGCTCAGTTCTGAATTGAATTTTTTCCTCATGAAGCTAAGGAACCCTACACAGAGTACCTGCCAAATCTTCACCACAACCTGATTTTAAAACCCACAGAGATTAAGTGCTGGGCAACCCTCACTTTTGCTTTCTTCCCTGAAGGAAAAGAAGCATTGGTGACAGCAGTGAGGGAGGGCACGCCATGGGTTGCCAGGGGCACAGCCTACAGAAGCTGGTTGGGGTTGTGCCTGGTCAGCTCATTTCCTGGATCACTCCTTTCTGGCAAGCCAACTTTCCTGGTTGCACTGGCACTTTTTAGCCACCTAGCAAATCAGAGATTGCAGCCACTCCTCTCCCACAACTCTCTAACAAAAAACTTTCCTCCTGCAGCGTTTTCACCATCTCACTTCTGCCAACAAAGGCTTGGTCCTGTTTATAGCACCCCATTTTTTGACCGACCCTCTACAGTTAGGATTTAGCTGCACTCTACCCATTAACTGCACGTGAAGCCAGGATTTAGATGCAATCACATAACAGTATCAAGAACCACTGCCTGTTATAATTCAATTTTAAAATACACACAGAAAAAAAGTCATAAAAATTATACACATAAACAAAATAAGAGGGCAGGCTGGGTACTTTCCATGGGCCATTCAAAACAGGAGGTTTGTACTGCACTATTTATGCATTGCCCTCGACAGTATAAAAGTTAATGTTGGCAAAACACCACCTACTACAGAAAGATTACGTACAAGTGTAATTTAGAGTATCAAAATTTTTATTTTAAATTTCCAGAGTTCAAAAACACATTTTAATACCTGCCTGAGCCAGTTCCACATTGAAGGCTCTCAAGGCAAAAGCAGAGGTTCGAGATTCCACAGGCAACAGCAGAGAACAGAGAAACCCTTCATAGTCACGCTTCCTATAAAAGAATCAAAATGCACATTTGTTATTTATAGCTCTAAGTCAATTGGGTGTGCTATTCCTTAGCAGTGAACTCCTGAAAGAATCGCAGTAAGTTTTAGCTCAAAACTCTGGCTTTGCAAAAGTAGCAGCTTTTAGGCTTGTTTTAATGTAAGACCAACTTCAAGAGAGAGGGCAGGCTGTCTGAACTCTCAGTGCACCTCTGAAACCCACATCTCAAAATATCTGGCTAAAGGCATGAAGCAAGGCTGTGGTGGAACTGCAAATAGAATCCAGATTGTCCGACTTGCATATTTCTGTTCCAAACATGAAACCACATTTCTTTAAAAGCTTGTGCTTTGGAGCTTGGCAGAAGAGTGCTTGCTTAAGCATTAAGTTTTTGTTTACTGGCAACAATATTCAAAGCATAAAACCTCCAGGAGTTGGCAGTTTTGCTGCAGGTAACTCGTTGCCAACCCGGAGTGATGTGCCTTTGTTTGGCCACGTGGGTGTGCCACGAAATTAAAAACACAGTGCTCAGAACCATGAACTACAAAATCACTCCAGCTAACAAAAACACCTGACCACCTCTGAAAAGCTAAACTGCTTGTTTTGAACAACATTTTTGTGTACTTTCTGATAAGCCTGAAACCTGATTCTTCCTTAGAACAAGACAACCTCCCAAGTTTAGCCTGGAGAGCGGAGAAGCAGGTTGTCAAGGAAAACACATGTACTTATTTACATTAAGTTTGCTGTTCTTGCATGTACTCTTATTTCTTTTGAAAATTATCTTCAAACAGAAAGCCAAACTAAACCCAAGGGTTATTAGGGTTGCCACTTTTAGCATTAAACAAAAAGGAAGTGAAGTTTAACAGAGATGCTTAACCCTACAATACACAGCAGCTAAAAACTAGCAAATGCTTAGTTTCCACAACTGTTATCAAACTCTTTTAGAGCTTGGTGCAAATCCAGAAGTATCAACCAAAAAAAAATTACACTTTTGAGTTGTAGTAGGCTTTAAAGGACACCTTCATATTACAGAACAGCTGCATTAAACCTCCCTCAGTTAAAACACTTTCTGAAAAGTATTATCAGCTCAAAACCTAATATTTTTTCAAGATTAATTGTAGAAATACCCATGATTGTCCACCCTAGACAGAGCTGCATGGTTTACAGCCACATTTTCCCAGTTCCAGTCTGTCTGTGTTGTTCACACAACACAGAACCACCTCTACTTTCAGGAAGGAAACAAAAACACGTTACACAAAGTACACAGCAACACAATAGAGAAAACTGTCTTCCCTCCGGTAATGGTGTTGACATGGTAAGGTTTTGGTTGTTTTTTTTTCAATTATTCCAAGCTTAAAAATTTAGTGCAGTAAATCCATTAAGCCTCAGTAAAATAAAGTTGATATTGCTGTAGATCATGTTCTACCCCAACCCTCTTCATCTATCAGTGTAAGGAATGTAGAAAGGAAAGAATGCCCTTAAGTCAGGCATTGAGTTTTCTCATAGTTTTCAAATAAGTATAAGCTTGTATATGAACCCACAGACAGAAGAAAAATTAGTAATGGTCATAACTGGACTTTCCATATAATGAATTTATAATAAAGCTATCGATCCACAAGCTTGTCTTTGAGAGCAGGCATCATGGGCAGTAAGAGACATGAAACATACCCACATAGGAAACATTTTTAGTCAAATAGCTTGAAGTGAATTTACCTGCTTAACAAAAAGACAGAAGAGAAAGGGCATCTTCCATATTGCAAAAACAAAACATTATTAAAGCATAACTCAGGTGTACTTCCTAATGTGTTGGAGACTCGAATTCAGAACGAGGGAGTTGCTGACACTTGCATAACCCTATATGTTTTATTTCCATTTGAATAATAATTCATTCTACTTGTTTTTTATAATTATTATTTCCATGCAATATTTGAGCTACTGGGAACAGCAGTTTCATTTGAATTATCCCAAGAGCATAACTACCTTTCATTTTACTATTCTGAATGCTTGTGTATTTTTCTAATAAGCCCTTTTATCATTTAACAAAAATACATATAAAACAAGTTTTAATTCAACCATCTCATTGGAACCTAACTATTCTGTTCACAATTGCTTGTTACTGGAAACATTTCACCTGCAGATGTTAACGTTACCTGAATATTGGCTGTACACACAGCCTCTGGTCTCCTGAGTATTAGAGAAATGAATCCTGGGTGGAAAAACTAGGAAAAGAAAGCTGTATTCGGAAAATCATGAAAAATGCAACATGGCTGTGCATTCTGGTGCATCTGTACAGGTCAGCTTCTTAGTGCTGCACTGAACATGTAAGATTGTCCCATTTCTTTCCCTTAGTTTTCCTACCTCAGACATTACTGCAGACCACACACACTTTTCTGTCTTTTTACAAGCACCAGCTTGGAGAAAATAATCCTGTTTTGCTCTTTCTATACACACATGGAACCCTTCTCCCAGCTTTTGTCAATCATCTCGAACAATCGTATCCAAAGAGAAATTACCTAGGTCTTTCCTAAGAGACTTGTTTAACATCTTACTTTACAAAGAACTGAATTCCTGGCAATACAAAACAGCCAAGAGTCCCCACACATTGTTTAAGGCCCAGAAATCAAGAAGGAAAAGTGGCCTGACCTGGAAATGTCTGACTGCACTTCTGCTCCTCTTGGAGCATTTTGGGTTTGACAAAAAACAAAGGATGTTTTGGGAACATAGCCTTCCTCTTGCGTTCAGGATAGAGAAGGTACTGAGCTGCTGCAGCTGTCAGACGTCCTCTGCTTTGGCCCGTTTTCCCAAGGAGCACTTAGGAAGCACGGCTATTTCTCAGTAGCCAAGATCTGAAAACACCCCATGTTTTTAAACATTCACTTCGGTGATTTCGCTCTCCGAAACACCGATACGAGGAAACAAGAACGTTCAGTACCTCTGCAGAAACGCAGCCATGCAGGGCCGGGAGGAGGGGCAGGGCAAGCCGTGGGAGGCTCCCCGGGAAGTCGCGGAGCGTCCCTCTCCAGACACATTCAGCACCTACCTGGACACGTTCCTGCTCTAGGCGACCCTGCCTGGGCGGGGGCTGGACTGGATATCTCCAAAGGTCTCTTCCAACACAAACTGATCACTGATTCTGTGTGCAGGTTGCATCATCCACGCGGCCTAAATACGCGCCTGGCTTGCACGCTCTCGACACGGCGCGGTCACGCCGGCCCACCGCCGGCTACGCGGGCTATTTTCGGCGCCAGGAGAGCCCGCGGGCGGCCTGGGCAATCCCAGTCATCCTTTCCGGGAACTCGTCAGCGTTCCCGTCGGGTGGNCCTGAGGCGAATCCCTGCGCTCCTCCGGCACAGTGGCTGGAAAAAGGCCCAGCGGAAAAGGACCTCGGGGTGCTGGTCGGCAGCTGGCTGAAGCCAGCGTGTGGCCAAGGAGGCCAATGGCATC